>UZAN01047006.1:2352-21992 GCA_900618425.1 Echinostoma caproni
GCTCACTGACTGGTACGCGCCGTTGCAGCCGAAGAGGAATTCTCAAGGCCCTTCGTGGTGGNAATATGCTCAGTGGGAAAACACTGAACTGAGACTGTGCACCCCACTGTGTAAACAGTGAGATGCACTATTTGGAACCGAGGACGACACGTCGTCATCATTGGAGTCTACAGAGCATTCTCGACTAAATCAGAAGAGAATAGACTCCTGATAAAATAACTAAGGACGTTAATTAGGAAAACGACGAAGACCATCATAGTTGGTGAGTTTAACCTACCCGAAATGCATTGGAAATAGGCTGACGCGGGAGACAGTCCCTCTGAAGAGCAGTTACTAAGGTTTTTCTACGAGCAGGCACTTTATCAGCATGTTCGACAACCATTTCGATTCAGATATGGGCAAAGATCGTCTATTTTAGATTTAGTGCTTACCCGAGCGGAGAACGACGTCCGTGATTTGACTGGGAATTCTCGCTGTGCAAGAGCAATCATAGTGTAATCACGTTTAGGACGTGCATAACTCAGTAAAAGTCTCCCTCCAAGTTCATCCGGAACTTCGGTCGAATAAATGTGGCCGGTCTGCTTCAAGAGGCTGCTGCAAACATTTGGTGAACGTCGAACCAAGTTGCATCTGTCGAGGAGGAATGGGACGTGCTTTGGAAAAGCCTCGTAGAGTTCACTGACAGGTACGCGCCATTGCAGCCGAAGAGGAATTCGCAAGGCCCCTCGTGGTGGACAACTCTGATAAAGAAAGCGATAACTTTCAGGGAGCGTAAATGGGAGGATTACACAAACTTTGGAGGGCAGCAGAGGTGGTTGGCCTACAAAATGGCCCAAAATTACGCAAACAAGCTTATGAAACAAGCAAAAATAAAATATGTATTAAGGATCCCTCAGCAAGCTAAATCCAATTCCAAAAGGTTCTACGCGTATGTACAGTCGAAGGATGTCCTCAGGCAATCCATAAGGGTCCTACGAAAGAGCGCCGGAGACGTGTCGTCAGAGACAAAAAAGTGCGAGGAAATAAAACGATGTTTTGAAGGCATCTATAAAAAAGATGATGGGTTCATTTAATTCTTACAATTGTCACAGGTCCGAGCTCCTCTAATGAGCAATCTATAAATAAACAGAGCTCAAGTTCTGGAGATACTCAGTGAGTTAGAACCCAGCAAATCGGCGGGGAATCATGAATTACGTCAAACAATCGTCAAGCCGCCCGCAGAGATTTTGGCAGCTCCCATGTGTGCATTATACGAGAAATCCCTAATCCCTCGGAAGAATGTCGAAAGACTGGAGGACGGCTAAAATTGAGGCGATACGTAACGGGGTTGCCGAGAGGCGCCACGAAACTACAGGCCAAATAGGCTCACTCACATCTTCTGTAAAGGACTAGAGACAAAAGGTAGGAACAGTATAGGAAAGCATGTTGCGCGTTACAACTTGTTAACCCCAAGCCAGCATGAGTTCCCCAAAAACAGGTCATGTCTCAGTAACCTGTTGTGCTTCCTAGATGAAGTCACAAGAAAATTAGACAAAGGTCAAAAAGTAAAATTTTGTTACTTGGGCTTTAGGAAGGCCTTCGACTCGGTTACTCACCGCTTCTTACTCAAGAAGCTCGAGAACTTCGGCCTTCCTAGGAGTCTTATTAGATGGATAGGCGCGTTTCTGAACAGACATACTTTCAGTGTTCGATTAGGAGAGGCACTGCCAGCGCAGGGAAAAGTCACCAGTGGGGTGCCACAGGGCTCTGTTCTAGGCCCGATACTTTTCCTTCTGTANTGACTTAGTTAGGGGTTTGTCCATCCCGACTTTCGTGTTTGCCGACGATGTCAAATTAGTTAACTCAGGCTCGCGAAACCAACTACAGGAAGACGTAACAAAGGTTAGCTGTAGGACCCAGATGTGGGACCTACACCCTTAAACCCGTCAAAGTGTCACATATTGAACACTGACGGCGGTCCAGTTAGAGTAAGCACGATGGCAAAAACCACCGAAATAACACGCGTATCCCAAACGAAGGACTTAGGGATAGTAGTCTCCGAGAATTTCACGCTAGGCGACCAATGCAAAGCTACAGCACAAAGGGCGAGAGGTCAGTTATTCCAGTTGAGAAATACATTGAGCAATCGAAAGGCATAAGTCTTTATCCCACTGTATAAGGCACTGATGAGACCCCACCTAGAATACTGTGTCCAGGCCTGTGCACCCTACCTACAGAAAGACATTCAGTGCATCGAGAAGATTCAGAGGTTAGCCACCCGAATGGTCTCGGGAATGAGGGGTAAATCATATGAAGAAAGGCTTGAAGCGTTAGATCTCTTTTCTATGGAAAGAAGACGCCTTAGGGGTGACCTCATAGAAACGTTTAAGATATTGAAAGGATTCAACGCCTTAAGCGCCGAAAGTTTGTTCACTCGAGCGCCCGTAGAGGTCACCAGGGGACACAGCTTAAGCTCTTAAAACCAAGGCTCTGTAGTGGAAAAGATACTACATATACGAATGATAAAGGAATAAACGGTACATGGAACAGACTCACAAAAGGATGGTCCAGTTGGGCTGCGTGATCCCGTACTTCAGATGTGTGGTTCCGGTTGATGAGGTGCAGTGGAGCTGAAAGGGACGGCAGCGACAGTCAACGGACCGCTCGACATTAACTGATAATGCTCGCGTAATACTTCAGCAACACTCGGAGAACACGTGCGGCGATTCGAACATAATTTTTGTATTGTGTAGTTAGTTGTTGTATGTATTAAAACAAGCTGTACAATCATGTCATATAAAAGTAGATAGNGCAATGTAAGACACTACAGGCTCGCCTCGGTGTGCGGTTTAGCTTCTACTCGAACCGAGTGGTTGATAGATGGAATCAGCTACCATCGCACTTGATGGAATTTGCTAGTACAGTCGATTTCAAGAGGCAGTTAGACATTTTTTGGGCCCAAATATACCCAGAGGTAGTATAGCGGCGGGGTCTAAGATTGTTTCGGGTTGACATGCTACTTGTTTCTCAACTAATCTCCCTTACAGATATCGTCCAGGAACCAGTTTCCTGTCGGAAAAGAATTGCAAAATAGCACTTGGAACGAGTTCGAAACTTTGGGAGAAGGAAGCTTCCTATCGAAGCAAGAATCTGGACGCTTGATTGGTGAAAGCCTTTTCCGTCCTGTGCAACCTGACCTGAACTGGTCCTGTGATTTGAATTTGCTCTTCAAGCTAAAACTCGACAGAGCCATGCTGGAGCATTACTCTGGTATCAATGCCTAATCAGCCAAGTGTAGCAAAATGATATGGGGTCAATACGGGACCGCCCACTACCTGTAACGAATGAAGATTAAACTGATGGTAAGTAACTATTATTCCTGAGCGCCATTGCCCAGGACGTGATACTGCACCTTACTTTCTGCCTTTCAGAAAAAACCTATTGACTCGCAGTGTTGGAAGCCACAAGAACAGCCAACAACACATCAATCTGGACGCAAGATTGGCCTGGGCCACACATCGTCCTGTGCAAACTGAACTGAACTGAACTGAACTGAATTTGTTTTTCTGCATCAATATACTCGCTGAAGGTCGCACAACGTCCGTAAATTTTTTGAATTGCGCGTTCGTTGTGAATGGATCTAATAGAAACGAACAGTAATTACATTGTTACTAATGGATCTACGTCACTCTATTTCGACCGACTTACGGGTAAAGTCAGCGTCAAGAGCGGTAAGTGAAGGCGTTGTTTGTATAGTCTAATGAATGCGCAATCGAGATCATGTTTGTTGCTTCTCCTGGTGTCTAACTGCTGATGTTTAGATTGCATATTGCAGAATTGTATTCGCTTGGGTTTAATCGTTTATTTTAGCGAATATTCGACTGAGTTAGCATTTTACATTGTCTGACTAAATCCGTCAAATTACATTTGGCATACTAATAAAGTGCATGTTGATTTATGTTAAACTATGAGTATCAGTGTTTTCATGTGTGGAATTTGTGCTGAGTAATGCTGCAGGAAATTCCGTTAAGAGGTTGATTTTAGCAATGTTATCAAGAATCCTACGTGCTACTCTGCTCCTTTTCCTTCGTGCGCGCATTCAGTACTAGTCCTGAACTAGGACTGGACTCGAATAGGACTCATAGGAATCAAATGGGACTCTGTGGGATGGCTCCCGAAAGTAATGCCTTACATTCTATTAAGCGTTGCTTACATTTCCGCAAGTTAGCACATGCTTACTTTAGAACTAGATGATGTATCTAAATTTAGTCCCTACCCATGTTAGTTTGTTTTGCATCATCCTACTCATTGAATAACCAAATTCACGCATGACGTTCACCACCCGAACCCCTTATTTCAATATAAGAAATAATACAAACGGCACATTGAAGTGAGCATTTGATATAAGAGCTGTACAGGTTTTACTCAATGACCATCAGAAAATCTTCTGGTTGGTTTTCCTTGTTTCGCACTCTTCTCTGTGTTTGTTTTTCCGGGCCTTCTGAATTCATATTTGTATTCACTCCTACTTTGACGTGAGTTTCACCCGGAAAGTTCTTTTTCATGGTGCAATCTACATATTTAGTGACAGTAGTACACAGCTAGATTATACAGCACGCTTATCGACAACGAACTTCGTAACATTAGTCGATTTCATCCCATATTTGTTGTCAGTGTCAAACATACAAATGTAAAACTAGTTCATTTAAATAAACTGCGAACTGATTTAACCGCTATTAAAATGCACGATTTCAATGATTTTCAGTATTTAACTTATCATTCCAGTAATTTTTCCGGTTCACTTTTCGTATTAAACTAACATTAAGTATGTACAGTCCCAACGGGACTCGAATAGGACTCAAATGGGACGGTCAACCGTCCCGCTGTGCGGACAAGACTGTTTGATTCCCATTTTATTTAAAAACTGAATCCCTAAGGTCAACGTGTATTGTCATAATAGTTGCGAAAGACGTTTAATTGTCCCACCTAGTTATCTTATTACGATGATCAATACGAATTGTTATATATATATATATATAAATATATATATGAGAATCGTATTCTGCATCTGATACGTTTTGTGGGAGTAATTATCCATAAGGAAGCTTATATGATATCGGTTTCAAATTTCTTTTTCCAACGTATAGATGTAAATATATCACCGACACGGCAGAAAAAAGGGGTAGGGAGATTTTCAAACGATGCGTTTATAGCCCATAGTAGTATCCGGGTAGTGTTTGATTCCATTAGTCATATCGCATGTCTTTAGCGTACCGGTTGGGTTGCATTAGAGTCCTCCAGTCCCTCAAGTCCTTTTAGAGTCCGTTATGGGAGTGTTTAAGTCGGCACTCAATTTGGGTGCTTTAGGACACCAATAGAACTCCCAAGGATCTTTAATGGACTGTAATATGACTCTTATAGTACCTTGATACTGGCGAAGTTGTTGTCGCTCATGGCAGGTATGATCACAAGCATCGTGGCTTCTGCCAAAGTGAGCAATGTGTTTGCTTTGTAAGGCTCCTCTGTGCCCGATGTGGTTTGGCAGTTTTCACTTTTCTAGCTCCTCGTAGATTTCTTTTCGGCAGACTAAAAATGGCTTCATTAAGGGCGCGTAGTACCGTATATTTGGAATAGACTGGTACGTGCGGGAGACAGTCGTATATGAGAAAGGTAGGGGTAGAGACAGCACTTCAGTATATTAGGTGGCACGCTTGGACGCCTACTGGGTGTTCAGCAGATGGAACGCTAATGGTTTACGGGTTTTGAGGTTTGTGGTGAGTTGGGATCACCGCCGACAGCTAACTTCTCTTAAACGTCTTTTACTGATTTCGTTCACTGACATCCGTATACGCACATGAACTGATTGTTTCGATCTTTTTTTACTTTATTTAGGAGGGTTGAAATGATTAAAGTATTTGAACGTCATCCATAATGCAGAAACTTGGGTTTATTTCTTTATTGGCTTGAAAGAACATTTACCATTCTCACAATGATCTTTGTACTATCCTCCACTTGTCATTAAGTATGAATAACGTAAACCCTAAAAATAACCTGGTCTATCTAGAAGGAAACTTATAAATATTATAAGGTCTCAAATCTATTCGTATGCCGATCCCATAATTATAGAATGGGCTATAGAACTGATCAATAACCTTACTGCTTTGCACTAGTTATACACTGGTGAGAAGCCAGGCTATGGGCCACCTGTCTACATGAGAACTTCCAACCAAATCCTTCATCAGAGAAATCAGTGTATTTTAGCTTCAGTTTTTACAACCATTAACCATGCAGTTTTGTGCCCCGTTTTTTGGTTTCTTTCTTTTGGTCGCCAATTTGGATAAAAAAAAACAGAAGGAAGATGGAAATGTCCATAGCAGAGTCAAAGAGAAGATAGATAATTCATATAGACTAGAATTACATCAATAATACGTGGATGCACGAGCTCCACTGTTTACGACACCCAGCCATATCACTAAGTGTCTGAGGGTCCCTATACAGGGATCCTAGTGAGCCCTATGTGACCAATTCTCCTGGTTAGCGTTATCATATCGTCATGCCACTTCTTAGTTTGGCCACCTTTGACATTTATCCACCCAGTACCTGCCTCGGCGAACACCGCGAACTGTGACAACCTATTTGGTGGCATTTGCGACCAGCGCAGTTTATTGAGGTCGACCACTTGCTCCAATGGACGACCGCGATTACCTAAAACTCTGCGCCTAACCTGAATACTGCTTGTCTGGTTTCCTCGCCAGACTTGTTCAAAATGTTGTTCGAAAACCGACAATTTATTTTTATTCTGTTTCAGTAATGGTAGAGCATGACTGGCTCAACTGCTGCAGCATAAACTCGATCCTTCACAGACAGCCGGATGTCACAAAACCGCCAGAAATGTCTTAATTTGACAAATGTCAATGGAGCTTTCTGTATGCGTGCCGAAACTTCATCTGTGATATGTTTGCTGGGTGAGATATAGCTGCCTGAATAACAAAATTTGTCTACTTCCTCAGATAAAATACTAGATGAAGATGATCTAGCAGTGGGAACAATACTGAATGGGCTCCAGAAATCAGGGATTAAACTTGTGTAAATGGGTTTATCAATAAGGGACACGAAAATTTCTGTGAGTGAACCAGCGCCATATTGTATTGTATTGTATTGTATTGTATTGTGATAACTTTGAGAATAGGCGAAGATAGACTATCCGGGCCAACTGCACTGTTGATTTTTGTAGTTTTTGCAAGATGGTAGACCTCATGGATGACAAGGTCTACGGTAGATATGCAATATGTGAAGTATGGACATAGATCATTCAAAGGATAAATGACTATAGCATTAAGGATATCTATTATTATTATTATTATTATTATTATTATTTCAACACATAGCTAATTACAGATAACTGGCAAATGTGCCACAACGTGTGAATAAGAAAGGTGGAATGTGTTCATCGGTTGTGTGGACATGTTACTTCCCCGTGGCCGTGACCGAGGAAGGGGGATAACCTCGGGGTCCCCCCCCCCCATCCGAAGTCATTGGCTAGAAAGTCAGACCTGCAAGACAGCATTCAATCAGTGCTCTTGCAAGAACACATGAAAAACCGCCTAGGGGACTTGAGAACACTGTTTTCCCGCCACATATTTGAATAGAGCAGTCAAAAACATGAGTTCGCTTGATCTGTTATTTCATTGCAGTCAAAGTGATCTTCATAAGTAGTGAGAACCGTGAGATGAAGAAAACATCACTACTTCCAACGGACAACACGGCACAGTAATACAAAGAACGGGAGAGGGTAGGGGGGGGTAATCATTAAGACTAAGTTAACGTGACTAACCATTCACTTTGTTTACATAAATCAGGTTTGAGAGAGTATGAATGGCTAGAGCCTCGGCAACTTTGAGTAACTTTGTGTTTGTTGTGTTGTAGATGACCTGCTTGGAATTAGGCTGGAGTAACATAATATTTTTGTTCAAATAAGTGTTGTGTTATCGAAGATCTAAGTAGTTTCTGCTCGTTTGATGACGTAACGGTTTCAAACTTGTCGTCCAACAGGACCTGGTGCCTGTGAATATTTGACTGGATTATTTTAAATTCGCTACTCTTAATTGTCGCCCATCACTTTCTTAAGCCACAACGGCCATTCGGTGACGTAATTGCCTCTTTGACACGCCCATGTATATGACCGAGAATCCACGCGCGAATTAATAAATGCAGTATGCACAAGTACAGACGCAGCGAAATAACACTGGATATATTGTGCAAACCCACATTTCTGACTTCTCACCGCGAACTTGCCCTAGGAAGAGGAATTGATGAAATTAACAACACCGCCTGCAGTCCTCGTATTATATCCTTTTAGAGTATCAAGTTTGGGTTGGCCCATCCGATTGTTCAGAGGCACTAGGCATTCTTAATGGTTTTGGGTGTGGGTTTCAGTCGTTAGGAGTTCGTTAATTACTCATTACTCATTACCTGGACAGGCCAATATTTACACTTCGAGAGCTTTGTGTCCTTGGAGTATAAACGTGGTCTTGTTCGGACGCTATTCAACAGAACGAGGCGAATCTGCACGGAAGATACAATCGAACAAGAACTACAAAACCTTCGGGAGGTGTTAACAGAAAATGCTTACCCCGAGGCGTTCGTCAAAATAGACACAGCAAACCAAGAACTGTCAAAGAAATGATTGCGTCAGCCCCAAAATTACGAGTCATGTTGTGCCTCCAATTCAAAGGTGATGATGTAAGCGGTTTGCTCAAAAAACGACTGAGATCGGCAATTGCGCGAACCCACTATGCAGCTGACCCCCAAATCGTCTATCGGACAACTAGAGTACCCACACCCCCGGTAAAAGAACATCTACCTCTGTACGCCAACTCTAATCTGATTTACCGATTTCAATGTGGGTGCGGAGCGACCTACGTGGGCAGAACAGATCGACAATTACGTAACTGGGTTGTTGAACATATTCCAAATTGGGTTCAAAGTCGGATGACGCAATCTGGGTCAAGTCCGCGACTTAGAATCAACGGTCGAAACTACAAGACTCCGTCGTCAGCCATAGCTCGACATCTTCTGATGACACAACACCAGATCGACCGAAGCATGGCGTTTCGGATGATCTACAAGTCACGAATCGCAAGATTGCTACGGTTTGCAGAAGCGATTGCTATCAGTCGATGGAAGCCCTCCTTGTGTCAACAAAAAGAACTTTATGTTAGTTTATCCTTACCCTGGTGATAGTCTTTTTACCCCTCCCTCTTTTATGTTTTTTTTCTGCTTCATTGTATTTTACTCATCTTTGTTGCCATGCTAAATCCCTATATAAGCATTGTATTTTCTGCAGTATGCACCATGTTGAGATGCAGCAAAATCGTCCTGGACATAAATCGTGCAGTATTGCAATTTGGTCTTTTCTTTTCAAATTACTCATTAGTTGAATGTAGTTAAACGCAATGGAAATATTTGTGATGACCGACAAAAAGTACTAGGCAGCCGTTTCGTCTTGCTTGCGACTCGTCATCAGTGCTTCCTTTTTGTGCCATTGTCAGGACTCGAACCATCAACTGCTTGGTGCTTCTAAACAATCGGATGAACTAATCCGAACTTGATTATCTAAATTGCTTGAGCCATTCGCACAAGGTGATGACCGTGGATCGTGTAGCTCAGGGGTAAGAGTTTAAAGTCACGACCCAAATGTTCTCGGTTCGAGTCCTGACAGGGACACAAAAAGTACGCACTGCTGACGAGTCGCCAGCAGGACGAAACAGCTGTCCAGTGCTCTTTGTCCGACATCAAAGCTAGTTCCATCGCATATGAAATCCTTCACTGTCTTGACGGAAGCAAATATAGCCTTCTGGATAGATGAGCGATTCTTCCACCACGATTCTTTTACACAAAACATACTAGTCGACCTTGCAAAATTGACTAAAGTGGATCAACGAGAGTGATAAACGGACACCAGTCCCCCTTGTCAATATAATCAATTCAAACCGAATATTGATCAGATTCCGGAGAATACCGATGCAAGCTATTAAATCATTTTTTATGTGAAATTGCTCCCCATTTTGTTTGAGGAGTCAATATCCCGCCACACATTAGTGTAACAGACTATCATAGCTTTTTTGGTGCGATCAGTTGAAGGTGAGATCTGAATGGCACTCCTTTTTTAAGCTGCCGAAACGAGTCAAAAAGTGATTATTCTTTCACTTCGTGAAGATTACGGTATTCTTTTTTCTTTTCATTTTACTTCCTTTTATTGAATATACAAAGATACAATTTTCAGGAAGGGGGCAGCAGCCAATCAAAGGACTGCCATTCAACGTACAAAGGGGGAAGTCAAGCGGTGGTGGTGGGATTCAAACACATCCCTGGGGTGATAATTTGGTGACGTTACCACCGAGCCACCACCGCCTGGTACACTTACAAATGAAGAAGGTTCGCTCGATACTGCTCCTGGTTGGGTCAACTACATCACAGCATTTATCATTTTGTTCATAGTTAAGTACACAACGCAGCAAATTGGCTGNGGCTGATCTCGTGTTCGCGGTTATGCACTCGCTCAATTGCTTGATTGTGATGGCTGTGGCGTGTGTTACGCGTGTCACTAGATAGGCTTCTTCAACATGTGATGGTTGCTCAGGCTATTAGATAGTGGAAAATTATATATATATATATATATAATATAAATAATAATATAATAATATAAATAATATAATATACATAATAAGTAGTATGTAAATCACCGTTCAAAATTTCCCTGGAAGCACACGACCGGTTTGGCGGTTCTTGCCGCTCGTCAGGCATGCCTCACCGGGCGACGTTTGGATAGACAGCTCTTTCAGAGCCAGTCCATTGAAAAACCAATGCTATGATTCGATGTTTTGTAAATGGGTTAGATGCTACTAACCGCAACAAACGTGACTTGATAGTCGTTACAGAATATTTCATAATAATTAGTATCTGAATACATATATATATTTATGTATTTATTCACAGTATGAAATTGGCGGCCACTCTCTGCTCTACAGTGCAGAGACTTGACCATTACGGAACAAGATAAAGTAGGTAGTCGGTGTTCGTACATCGCTGTCTATGTCACATTTCACGAGTGTTGTAGGGAAACCGGGTGATTAGTGCCGAAGTTAAGCGCAAAAATTTATGTAATCGCGTTCGTCAACTGGAATACGTGATCGACCTGCATAGACTAAGGTGGTTGGGACCTGTGTTGCGCATGTCACCAACTAGGTTGCCACGGCGTGCAGTGTTTACCGAGGCGGGTAGCGAATAGAAAAGGCCAAGGGCGGTCAAGCTAAGACCTGGCATGAGAGTATGACAACCCTAACCAGAAGACTGGGTCCCATAGGTTTTGTTATGTTGCCTAGATGGGGACCTCGGGATCATGGTAAGCGGTGGTCAAATATAGCGAGTGATATGGCTGGGTTTCGTAAACAGTAGAGCTCGTGCATCTACTCATTATTCTTGCAATATCAGTCTACATGAATTCACTGTCTCCATTTTGACTCTGCTCTCAGCATTCCAATCTTTTGCTTTTAATCCAAATGGCAGCCAAAAGACAGCGATCAAAACCGGAGCATAAAAATGCATGGTTGCAAATGGTTGCAAAAACTGAAACTCACCTAACCGATTCGAGCCACTTTCCATGTTCCATTGTTGTTGTTTTTTTGGTGATCATTTGTCACAACATTTTGGTCTAGATAGAATGCATGATGTCAAAGTTTATGGTGGTTAATATTGTGGAAACGAAGCATCACATTAAAGTAAATGATTGGATTTTTATTGCACACAATGTAGGTTACAATAAAAGGGGAAATCCCCGTGTACGAATATCATACTGTAAATGGGAGAGTAGGGGAGCATTCACGTAAGATCCAGTTTATTGATTCTGCTTTTGAAGAGTGTAAAATTGTAAGTTGGGATAAAGATATAAAGTGGGAGGATTTTCCACAACTTGACAGTTTTTTTGAGGGGTGGGTGGGGGTAGGGGAGAAGATTGCAGCTGAGAAGTACGATATCAAGAAACTGAAATCTGTTAAGGATGACTAGATGCTTGTGAAAGTCAAATTCAGAGTTTTATTATGGAAAATGCTTACAAGTCGTTGCTTTTCTACTGCCATAAGGGTTTAGCACACACGAATCGGTTCACAGTTCATACAAAGTAGATGAATGTCACAATTTTTCCTTTTTTCTTGCGCTTCTACGGTTGTTGTAATTTTAGACTTTCCAACGCTCTATCCAGTTTGTGCTTGAATGCATCAATTGTGGGCGCAAAACGTGTGGTGATAGAGAATTCCAAGTAATGCACACTCTGAGGGCGAATGAATGACGCCGGCATTTTCGGAGCACTAATTTGAATGAGTGCCCTCGTAGGTGAGTGTTGGGCGACAAGAAAAAGGGTGGACGACATGAGTGGTCTGGGTTCTGCATTATTTGGTATACCAAGATCAAGTCTCCTCGAATGTGGCGATACTGTGTGGAGTACAGTTGCAGTGCTTCCAGTCTTTCCGCATAACCCTTGGAATGCAGTCCCTTGACCATTTTGGTAGCCATTCTTTGTGGACGTTCCAGAATATTCTGATGGCGTTGCAGCCATGAATTCCATGCTTGAATGGCATATTCTGTGAAAGAAAGGAGCGGATAAAACTAGCAGGAAGAGGAAATGCCGAGTCAAATTCCGAAGGAACTCAGTCAACCTTACAGTCTAATTGTGTATTTTGCATGATAAATCACCCATTATCTTGATTAAGTGTTATTACAGTCCCAAACGTCTGATTTCAGTACTAACTGTTCCTTTCTTTTGGGAAGTATGGCCAGCCATTGATTGCGTAATCTTAAATACAGCCCGGCATTTACCGAATGCACCTGACGAACTGATCGTTTTCTGCGCATTTAGCACTTCATCTCGATTCTCTTTGTGAATTCCACTTGAACTGAATTGCTTCCGGCGAAAAATTATCTGTAGAAAATATGAGGTGGACACTATCTTGTCTGTTTCCGACGCAAGTTTACAGTAAGTGTGTGATTGGGTGACACTTTGAATGATACACAAGCGATTTCGTTTCATGATTTCCTATGCGGTGAACTGAGCCCCAGAGAAAGCTGAGTGGAAAACCGATCGGAATTAGTGTGATGGTAATTCGAACGACAGATTGATTGAGCCGTACATCGGGCGGAACGCATGTCTTCTACAGATACACTACAAGAAGAAAAGGATTTCCTAAGGAGAACATTACTAAACAAAGGCTACTCAGAAAGGTTCATTGGTATCCACAGCATACAATTCCGGAAAGGTAACCTAGCCTGAAGTGTTGGCAAAAAGATCGCCTACCTCGACAGTTTTCGCTTTCAAAGGTAGTGTTGTTTTAATTGAACTCAGTGCTATCCTGCACTTGTTCAGTTGTTCCACTTAGACCTGTTGCCTGTACTCACTGGATCGACTTGGACAAACATGAACAAGAGAGTGGATGAAACCTGCGACGTCGCAGATAGACCGAAAACTTACTGATCTACATGCGATGTAGCAAAGCCCATCTTAAAGAGTTTTTGCGACCATCTAACGTCGCTTGTCTCAGCGGCAGTGTCCAGGATTACGACTAGGTTAGAAGCTTTTTGAACCTGACTATCTTTGGCACGCGATCTATTCACATTTGGGTCAAAGTCAAAGTTTTCTTATGGGAATTAGTTACAAGCTCATGTTTCTCTTGTTCCCATAGGATGTTTACACAATTAAATCGTTTCCCGACAGAAAAAATTCCAAGTGTCACTCATAGTTCCCGGTAGAGAATAACACATATTGTTGTTCTTCAGTTAATTTGCGCTTTTAGTAGTGAGGGATTGTGAGTTGCGTCCGAGTTTCGTCCAATCTCCGCTTGACGGATTCAACGGTTGGAGCACAAACGACATGAGATAGGAAAGCGTTTCAAGCCAATTAGACCGTGACTGAAAAGGATTAACACGGGCATTCCAGTCGACACTTTTGAATCCGTAACTTGAAACAATGTCCCCCGAATGTGTGTTGGGTGACAACTTGAGCGGTGGACGACATGGATGGTTTGGGTTCTACAATATGTAATACACCAAAATTAAGTCTCCTCGAATTCAGTGGTACTAAACAGAATAAAGTCCCAATGATTGTAATCTTTCCCCTCTGGGTGAGGCTATCTTGATAGCAATCCTTTGCGGACGGTCCAGCATCTTACGATCACGTTGTAACCATGGCCTCCAGCCTTGAAGAGAGTACTCTGCATAAGGTCAAATGTATACTGATAACAAACATTGAAACAGCGCTGACTCAAACCGACCATAGGCGCGTCTATGCACCTCGACATTCTTCACCGCAACGAATGAAGCCCTGGCGCAGCTGGTCGAGCAGCTCAAGTCTTCTTGAAAAACTATACCCAGGTCCTTCTCACTTGAGGTATGCGGTAGCGGTAGATTTCCAAGGAAATACGAGAATCAAGGGCGGTCAAACCAAGACCTGGTATGAGTGTGTAAAAATCCTAACCAGAAGAATAGGTCATGTAGGTACTGCTAGGCACCCTGGATGGGGACCCCGAGATCATGGTAACTGGTGGTTAGAAAAACTGAATGATGTGGTTGAGTCAATGTTCCATTCCTTCCTCTGGTATTTTTTTCAAATGAGCAGCCAAAATACAGAAACCAAAAACGGTGCGTAAAAAAGGAGCCCTCGTGTTGTGTTACTGTATTTCACATTTTGGCATCGTCTGAAAACGGTATGGTTTAATCCTAGAACATTCATTAGATCATTGGGGACTGTGGAGAATAGTCTGGGACCAATTGTATATCCTTGTAGAACCAAACATGTAACGTCTACACGAATCGATATGGTCTGTTGTCGGAGAAACGCTTTAATCCAGTCAAACACGAAACCTCAAATGCTGTAATTGTAAATTTTCTGCAATAGTATCTGGTGGTTTTTCTCGATCGAATGCTTTCGAGAAGTTCAGATATATCACATCCATCACATCCCCTTCCTCGACCCTTCTGGTCCGTTTATCTAGAACCAGATTCAAGTTGGTTAAACAGGTCGATTTTGCCTGAATCCATGTTGAGCTGGCGACAGAATGTTGTATCTTCATCAGTGTTCTATCAAGGAGTCTGCCACAATTGACTCTATGGCTTTCGATAAGACTGGGAGGAAAGGTATCGGTCAGCAGTTAGAGGGGGTTACTTTGACAGCCACCATTTTATGTAGGTGATACGACTCCTTGTTATTACGATTGCAGTAGTGCTGTTTTGTTCGAGTATCTGTTGGTCGATGCTTTGGTATTGTTAATAAGATCTGATCAGGTTGAAACACCTCTATTGTGCTTCCCAGGTTTACAGTTAGCGTTGCGTTTGCTCTGTACACGACAAAGTGGGCAGCATAATCGAACTAAATCATTCATTACCCCGCTGACATGTAAACACGGTTCTGTCTTATACATGCACACAGTGTGTGTACCAGTCCATCTGCAGTTGCGATCACGTCTACACAGGTAGATCAAACCATCAGCGGATAGCCGGCCACATTCCAAATCGGTTGGCAAAGTGAATGATGCAACCGACAACCATTGTTTAGGTGAGCGCTATAGAAACCTGAGGTCATCTGTTACAAAACATGTCTTGACAACAAGTCGCACAGTTGTAGTCTCGTAAATAACTTTTAAATTCCAGATTATGCCCATTAACTTTCAATGTAATGCTAAATTTTTTTCTAACCAAAACTTTCCAAATGGCGCACCGTCGACTGGATGAACTAAGGATTGTTGGTGAAGATAGAGTCCGAAAGAGAGTCAGTTCAAATTAATGATATTTATCCCACAACAGTACTCACAAGTGACTGTGAGATAAACGCAAATTAGTTAAGCGTTGATTTGATTTGATTACATGGCCCGATTTTATTCGTCCCAAAGTTGTCGACACAATCCATTCACTTCCTGTGTTTTATTTTTTTTTGTACTTTTATGTTTAGTAATTTCTGTTTGCATATCCATGTTTGTGAACCATGATTTATGAACTCAGTGTACCAGCCTGCTGTGCATCAGCGATCAAGGAGAATAAACGANGACCCTATGGTCCGAGGTTCGAGCCCCGCCACCCGACTTTGGTGGTAGGCGGCTCTGCTGTAGTCCGGTTCAATACCACGCCTAATCTATCGGGGCCTTATGTGGTTCGCCACTCCAAGTCCCGGACATCAGGTAACTGGTTACCATCACTGAACAACAGGTCCTAGTGACAATGAGGTCTTCCCCGTCTGCTGTTCGTCACACACTGGTGTGTAATAAAAAAAACCACTAAAATGCAGTGTAAAGGTTCGAACCTCTTGTCCTAATCGCCGGTACATGTGAGCTAGTAGCTAAAATCGTTTGATCACTACTGGCGCAGTTGCACTACGATGGTTTGATCAAATTACCTAGAATAGATCCGTTTTGCTCATTATTTCTTTCTTTCTCACCAAGATTCTTCAGTTGACGCTATCTGGTCATTTATTTTCTTGTTTGATGGAAATTCCCAATATTTGCGGCGCTAGAGTTATGATTCAATTCAGATATGTACTAGGTTGGCCATATTTTACATTGCATATATACACATACTATGCCCAAATGGGTAAGCGTGATGGCGTTTCAAAACAGTTCGGCCAGTGCTCTGTTAATGGAACAACTGTACGTACAAAGAGAGCACAGACAAGCATATGTCAAACGTGATCAAGTCATCGAAGATGGTGCAGATCGATTGTTTCTATCAGAGAGAACGACTACCCATACTCAATGAACCTCGTCATTGCTCACCCCATATCCACACTATTCACGAACAATGCTTCGAAGAAATCAGTGTTTCTTGGGGAGAGATTGTGAAGGCCGATAGGGATTTGGTTGGTTTTCGTGGGTTTAGTGTGAAGGGGACGGGTGTACACTGTGCGTCTTATGAGAATCAAGGTGTTATCACTAGTCGAATCAGATTCTGTGAGTTTTAGGGCAAAATGTTCTGGGTGATTAGTAATAACCTTGTCTAAAAATGAATTACCTCTTGTGGGGGACAAGCAAATATCAGTTAAGCCAAAAAAGTCATGGGATAGGTGGATGCATGATTAAAGTCGCCAACAATGATGTGAAGACTATCATCTATGAGGGAAACGAAAGACGGAATGAATGCATCAAAGAAGGATGATATGTGAGACTGGATACAAAAGGGGGTTATGTATAAATTGGTAATGATTGTACTTCTGTATCGTGAAAATCTAGGAAAACATTGAATAGCTAAGCAGTCTATGCCATCGGCGGAATAATCAAAAATAATTGCAGACTTTTCATTCCAGGTTGAGCTAATGTACGTGATCACTCCACCTCCTGTTTTCTTCCCATAGTGTTTGCTGTCGTTTCGAAAGCATTTGAAGCCATTGATTGCAACTAATGAGTCCTCGACATTTTGGTCAAGCCTAGATTCTTGAATACAAATGACACGTGTTGCACAGTATTGAGCAACTCATCCTTGAAACTGAGACCGCGAATAGACCTTTCAGACGGTCATTTTATAGTATTCACTAAAAATAAAATAAAAATCCGTGAAGGAGGTAATGTAGCACAGTCAGTTGAAGGGTGCGCCAGTGATATGGCTGATTGTCACGGAAGGATGGCACTTGTGCATGTACTCAATGTCTTTGCAACCTTAGTCTCTCTCTCTCTGTAAAACTGAGTTGAACATCCCAATCTGTTCCTTGAATCCTTAATCGAAATGGGCAGCCATGAGATAGCAACCAAAACCAACGCACACACGTGCATAGTTGTAAAAACTGAAACTGAACTAAACATTTTTCACAAATCCTATTACGGTTGATTGGGACTTAGACACAAGTCTCACATTTGTCAGTGTCCTGTGAGATGTGCTCATCGCACTCGCATTCCGGTTAGTCGGTTTACGTCCAGAAAATTTGGATAGCTTTTACCAGTTTCGTTTCCACGCCGGGTCTGAGCTTCAATGGACAATTGTTGCTCGCATACGCGGCCGGATTGTTTCGTTCGACTCGGTAAGTGATTTTGATATCTGGATGGCTTCGGATTCCATATTCGGTCTCGATCTAAATAGCGCCAGTGGAAAATATTATGATCCAAACCAACTGGCGTGTGTCACCAGCTGCCTTGTTGATCAGATCACGTGATTGGTTGGATACGTTGTGCTTCATGTGTTATGATGGTCTCTGTGCGACAAACCACTTTGAAATACCCCGCTCAATTTTGTACTGAAATGGTTCTGTATTGTCCTTTGAAGGCGTTGAATGAGAGGTCCAACACTGTAACTCTTGCGTATAGTCCAGACGTTGTCCAACATTGTCTCTGGCATGGTCCGTCAAATGTTAGATTAAGCATGGTTCTTTCAGTGATTCGAGATTTTTTTATCTTGAGAATTGATGAGCTAGTATAAATCTAATTTCTAATTGCACAAGTATTCAAAGCACTGGTTGTTCGAAACTAGTTTGTTGCTTCTACAAACCGATTAGTACCGTAGTTGTTGTTTATAGTCACTGCAATTCTCTTGTCTCTACTCTAACTGCGGTCTGTATTTTCGTCCAACTGAACATATTTGTCCCGTCCCGCTTCCACCTGTTCTTCATCTGGACACAGAAGCGATTAGTCACCCATGGTAAACGGATATCCCCCCCAACCGTTCGCTTCTAACTTCGAATAATCCTTTTCCCCAAGATCCACTGAACGCTCTCTCCACCCCCTCACCCCTGTCTGTGTTTACTCCTAGTCACTCCATCCTCATCTTAAAATACGGAATCAACGGACAGGTTCTAGTTGGAATTTTCCCCCCTACAATCCCATGCGCATTATGCTCTGGGATTATGAAATTTCCCGCTTCACAGTTTTCCTTTGATTACAATTTGAAACATTGAAATTTCTCGCAGGAAATGTTTCACTAACGGGATATTTTGTGTTTCTTTCTTTTTCTACTCGATTGGCTTCAAATTTTTAAAACCACAGATACACGATCATACTGGCCTTGGAAACTGAGTCGCATAGCCCACGTGACATAACTGAAGACCACGGCAGCACAGAACTGATAACGTGATGCGCGCGCACACGCACACTAACAGTGTGTGTGTGTGTGTGTGTGTGTGTGTGTGTGTATAATCCATTCCATATAGTCTGATGCTAGTCTTCCAGTCCCCAGGGTTTTACGTTCACACAAAAATTTTAACGAAATCATTGTGAATAATTGAAGCATTTGTTCATCAGAAATTGTGTTCTCAGACTTTGAATCGACTATATATGAGACTTTTCGGGGTAATTCTGAAAGAAAACAATGGCTAAGACATAGTCACGCATGTATACGTGAATAAATGTATGCATACACACATCGAGTTGTCCGCCTGTTTTTCGATCAGTAATCATCTCATGATCACACTTGCTGAATCGTTAAAACGAGGCAGGGGAAAACAAACCCCACCCCCGATACACAGTCCTTCTGCATTCCTCCCACATAGTGATGTGCATGGTCTCGTTATTAGCCCCATTCCATCGTACTTACTAGCCGATGACGACTGAGAGAAAGAACACGACATTTATCTATTTCTCACCTCGCATTCATAATTCTTTTTTTACCTAGCCGTTCTCTGTCAGTGTTTTCGCTCCACTCTA
>UZAN01047007.1:17267-27580 GCA_900618425.1 Echinostoma caproni
ATTTTGTCATTTATTATCAGTTTCAGTTTGAAAAACCCTCAATCATACGATTTTGAGCGCCAGTTTTGGTCGCTGTCTTTTGGTTGTCCATTTGGATGAACAATAGGAGAGAGAGAGAGACAAGAAAGTTGAACGTAGAAATAAATAAAAAATGGAGAGTTCCAGTGGACTAAGGTTGCAACGAAATTGAGAAGACGCACGAACGCCACTATATGAATAAAAAATGTCTGAAGCGGATAGGGAACTCAAGAACTGCCAACGAGTGACATCAACACAATGCGATCAATACATTAACTCCGATTTCTAAGAATTCAATAAAAAGCTTTCAACAATTCGTGTCATTTTACCAGTGTTTCTGTTCAGAGAAACGCCTTAGAGAATTGCGTTTATCGTCATGGATAGCAAGTCTAACTCAATGTGTTCCCACTAAAGCGAACAGCAGAAAAGTCAGTAACCGGAGCTATTTGGTAAACGGAGCGGGAATAGCCCGATATCCAAGCAGCTTCCAGGAGGGCCGTGACCTCGAACACCTCGGTTCGTTTGAGCACTACGGTGTTCTTGTCAGTAAGCCCCGTCTCAAAAAAGTTAGACTCGATTGAATCACCGTCTTGGTTGACTGAGGTCCATGATCGAAACTCCTTAGGAGAAAATCAATCGCTTGGGTTTTACTCAACTGGCAGTTTTGTGTTGAAACAAAGAAAACTACAACAATATGAACATTTTTGGTGTGAGATATCACGTGATAGACAAATTCAACAGCTGGTCTTTATAAACAAATATCCCTAGGATACTCGTTCCCATTGGTAACTAACTGGACTTGGAAAATCGAGAAAAAAACAACAACAGTGAGACGACTCAAATGGCAGCAGTAACAGCAACTGTCTGTCACGGGTGATAACAGTGAGACTGGCTATCGGAATGCATCAGTCACTATGTGACCTGAAAATAACCCACTATACAGTTGGCTGCGCACTGACAGTAGAGAATGAGACACATCGATGATAACGGGAGACGGGACGGGATGGAAAGTAATAATTTTGATGATATTCGAGCACCGGAATGGAATATACAATTCGGATAGAAACACAAGCAACAAATTGAGAGTGGGGGCGCTAACCGGATGGGCGTGTGGTACAGTTCACACGTAACCGTTTGCCCGGAAAGAAAGAACAGGCGAATGCGTGTCACCGCACGGATGCACACACACACACACACACACACGTGGGTAATGATGCGCACATCCAACACGCGAACCGATTTACTACTCAACCGTACTCGAACCCCACGTTGTTATCGCATGTCAGGTTTCGAGACGGGGGAGGGGACACCATTTCGAAGCACTACCGATTTTTCCAACTTCTCCACAAACTGGTGGATAAGGGATCGTGAAATTTGGTGGGCTGGTACGCAAAAACTGAAAATTGATTTTCTCTACAGGATATTTTTTTAATTACACACTTTTGTATGATGAACAGCAGATGGGGTGAACTCCATAGTCATGAACACCTGCTGTTCAGTGATGGAAACCGGTAACCTAAGCCCCGGGACTTGGAGTGGTGAACCACATAAGGTTATGATGGGATATTGAACCGGGCGATAGCAAAGCTGGATGCGAAATGTTTTCAGTACACAAGCCAGAATGTACCCGACAGGTTATTTTTGTGTGTGTGTGTGGGGGGGGGGGGGNGTGAGTTACACGTACAAGCAGCATGTGTTGAGCAAGGTTCACCTATAATAGACGGGTCTAAGAACGACGCTCACAAATTCCGTACTACCAAGTTGCGAGTTTGAACCTTCCCATCACGGGAACAGGCGCGATCGACAGCTACTGTACATCAGTTGGAAAATACGCGCCGGTAATGATTCAAACTTTGGTACAATCAATGTGTTCAGGAAATGCATAAAGCAATGAAGGTTACCTAAAATTGGTTCAGGAGGTCCGCTCAGAGCGAAAGTATGTTCTAGATACGTCGAGTTATTTTAACTGAGATTTGTAGTGTCAGACAACAAGGCACACAAAACAAGCTCAGATTGAACATAATAGCCCTTCAAGTGTTATTAAGATCACCTCTACTACTAGGCCGAGGTAATGCTCGAAGCGAATACACACTGCAGCAATAATCCCCTGGCTGATACTATTCCCGGAACATGTGCGGACGGACTGACTCAGTTTTCATTTAAGGCTCCGTCTGATCCATGGTTTTTGCAACCGTCCTATTTTTCCCCACCGTCGGTCGTCGATCATTTTCAAAAGACCCCTTTTGATTTAATAAAAATATAGTCTGGCGGTTGGAACTTTCGCGCCAAACAGTAAACGAATTGGTGCCAAAGTCACGGGAAACAGTATAGATGCCCGTACCACATGAGCTGTATCGCCTTCGTCGCTGGGCCACGCTCATGCGAATCTCCACCTATCAAGATGCACAAAGCGACCAGGCGTACTAAACAGCATCTGCTGAAGAAACCTTACTCACTGCCTTCGCGTGGCGGTGTTTCCCATCCAAATGAGAGGGTGAAAAGCCAACATCTAGGGCTATAGCCGAATTGATGAACCACTGGCAGTTCATCTAAAGTAACTAGCCAAAGACTTTGAGTCCGAATCAACCAAGAAGAGGAGCGCGAACCACACCCACCCAAACCTTCCTGGTTGTGGCAGTGATCACCGACTCGATTGGGCACCCTGGGCGTTTGGCACCTTCGACATGTATGTGCGAAATACAAAATACACACTTTTGGCTCCACGACATTGCCTGTATTGTCCCGGTAGCCGCTTGACAGAGGAGCTAAATCCCAGTTGGAGAGAAATTNNNNCAGTCTGTGATACGATCGGACAGGACGACTTACTGACATGGTCGATGGAACCGGCACAGAATTTGCCGAAAAATGTTTTTGCACCCAAAGCACGTAAATCCTCGATCAAATAAGGCCACAGGTGGAGAACATTGTTTCTGAAACAGAAAAGAGGGTGAGGTGGGGTGGGTGGTGATGAAGCAATGAGAATGATAAGCAGATATTAAATCAGTGTACGTAGATATAAACCTGATGATATCCTGCAAAACCAGCTTGGAAATAAACATCAAATAAGAGATTGCATTATGCACTTCTATTCGTGGTTCATTTGTGATCATGGTCTAGTTGTCTCACTCATTATCACTGGCATGCTACGGATCCCAAGGAGAGAGATTCGAACACTGTCACTTGTGGTGGTACGCAGATGAGCGGTGATCTAGCTCGATATCTCACTTCTCCCTCTAGGTAGGGCCTTAATTGGTTTACCAATCCAAGTCTCAGAGCTCAGACTATTGGTGTGGTCATAAACTGAATAATAGGTCCTCCTAATTACGGGCAGGTTCACTATTTTGTGCGGGTCTCCCGGTAGCTTATTAGCCATCGTCTATATACTTGGGTAGCCTTCGTCTGTAATTTGTCATCTGCAGTTGAGAGAATAATAAACACATCATTCTGGACGCAAAGAACACAACACGTCTGACGTTTAGATCGAGTTAAGTGCTTTGGAAGGTTGCCATGAACCACGGGAATATTTCCAGTGCTGCACCATGCTGCACCCATCCAACCTAGACAGCCACCCATGTTCCGCTTGTTTCTCATTGGGTGCATGAAATTAACGGTCGATCTCGATCAGCGGACCGTCAATCAACGAAAAACACATTGAACCAGAACAAGAAGGTCTCGTGCGACAGGCCTCTAGAAGCGCCTACAGAGACGCTCCGGTCATATCACAAGCGCTGATTCAACGCCCCATTGCCTTGTGGATCAAACTTTTGAATCGAAGGTTATGGTTACAGGGTAGTTAAAAAAGAAAGTCCCTCGTCAGTGCGGGATACCGTAAAGTATGTGTGCGGCCCGAAGATCGGGCAGTGGTGGCCCGGTGGCAACGTCCCCAAATTATCACCCCTGGGATGTGTTCGAATCCCACCATCACCGCCTGACTTTCCCCATTGGGTGTGTTCAATGGCAGCCCTTTGATTGGCCGCCTCCCCCTTCCTGAAAATGTATCTTTGTGCATTCAATAAAAGGAAGTACAGTGAAAAAAAATCCATTTAGAAAAACCTCTTTCTCAAATGTGGCTTCCGGGAGCTATTCTGTTCTCGTGCGAGGATAGCGGGATCGATGGGCTGTTTGATCTGGAGTATGCAGACGACATGGTACTGCTAAGCAAACGATGCAGGTGAGTTACAATCTTTTGGGGGGATGGTTTGAGTGGTAGCGCAGAAACAGTTGGCATGTGTTTTGCACCTTCACAGTGCAAATTGTTGCCTCTGGGCTAGGTTGATTCAGCTCCCAATCTTATCCCGAATAAGCAAGCAATAGAGAAAGCAGACAAACTTGTTTATCTGGATAGCTACATTCGATCGGAAGAACTCATCACTAATAGACCGGTCGGTGTTTGCCAATTTGAGACATCTCTGAGACTGTCGTGACATCTAGCTTATCTGTGAAGGGTCGAGTTACTCTCCTACTTGTATTATTCAAATTCGTGGAATCCATTGTTGCAGACCATGTGATAAGTCACATGGAAAAATACGTGTTATCCCCTGCTCAATATGGATTTCGTCGCAGGCGATCAAGTACCACTAACCTGCTACTGGCCCGAGAAGAGTGGACAAAAGCAGCTGATCACGGTGATGTAGTGGACGTCGTGTACCTCGACTTGTCCAAAGCATTCGACCGAGTGAACCACAAAATACTGCTGAGGAAACTACACAATTACGGAATTCGGGAACTTCCACTGGGCTGGATAGAAGAATTTCTTCGGCAACGCATCACGGCAGTTCGGATTTCTGGGTTACTTTCTGATCCTATCATCGTAGCATGAGGAGTTTCACATGGATCCTTAACTTTTCCTTGTTTTTATAAACGATCTAATGGACATTCTTGAGCCACAAACATTAATGTTTGTAGACGATGCAAGAATATGGCAAACGGGAACAAAACCAGAGAACTCGCTAGAACTCCAAAGAACACTTAATGCTGCCTATCAATGGTCGATCGAAAACGACATGAAACTTAAGGCATCGAAATGTACGGTCGTATCCCTTCAACATAAAACTCGGTTTCTGTATTTCCTGGGAGATCAACAAATTCCTTATGTCTCGAATGAAAAAGGTCTCAATGTCATTGTTTAAGACGATCTAAGTTGTTTTTTAAATTGCTCCAGGGCATCGTCCACTTCTGTAAGACATGTTGGTTTGCTAAAACGAGTATTTGGCAAATTTGAGCTAATGATGTTCCTACGATTGCTATCAGTTTCAGTTTCAGTTTCAACAACCATCAACCATGCACTTTCGTGCGCCGGTTTTGGTTGCTGTCTTTTAGCTGCCCATTTGGATGAATAATAGGAGAAGAAAAGAAACTTGAAAGTGGAGTCGAAAAGAAAATGGAGAAGTTCAGTGGACTAAGGTTGGAAAGAAATTGAGCAGATGCACGAGCGCCACTATTTGTGACACCCGTCCATATCACTCAGGGTAGCTAACCACCGGTGACCATCATCCCGAGGTCCACAGTGAGGGAGCCTAACAGGACCTATGTGACCCAGTTTCCTGGTTAGGGTTTTCATACCCTCGTGCCAGGTCTTAACTTGACCACCCTTGGCTTTTTTCCACTCGGTTTCTGCTTCGGCGAACATCGCTCGCCGTGGTAACCTACCTGGTGACATGCGTAACACATGTCCCAGCCAACGTAATCTATGGAGGTCGACCACTTGCTCCAGTGGGCGACCGTATTTACCCAAAACTCTGCCCCTAACGATTGCTATCAGCCTACATTCGACCCCACATAGGGTATGCCATTCAAGCATGGAATGAATCAATGGCTGCAACGCGATCGGAAGACTCTGGAACATCTACCAAAATGGTCAAGGGACTGCATTCCAAGAGTTATGCAGAAAGACTGGAATCACTGCAACTATACTCCACACAGTATCGCCGCATTCGAGGGGACTTGATCTTGGTGTATCAAATTATGCAGAACCCAGATCACCCATGTCGTCCACTCTTTGCCTCGTCACCCAACATTCATCAGAGGGGGCACTCATTCAAATAAATAAATAAATAAATACTCCGGCGTCATTCATTCGTCCTCAGAATGTGCATTACTTGGAATTCTCTACCACTCCACGTTGTTTCTGCGCCCATAATTGACACCTTCAAGCAAAAACTGGATGAAGCTTTGACAAGTCTCAAGTTTCAACATCCGTGGCAGAGCACGAAACAAGGATAAATTGTGACATTCCTGAGCTATCTATGAACCGTGAATCGATTCATCTGTGCTCAACCCTATAGGACTAGAAAACCAACCGCTTGTAAGTATTTCCCATATTAAAACTTTGACGACGGCCAGTGGAGCTTCATTTTCTTGACAAGTACTTCGAGTAGAGTTCAGTTTCCATTCCACAACCATGCATTATTTTGATCATTGTCTTCTGCTTGCTCATTTGGAAGAAGAAATAGAGGAAATGATCAGTAAACGGGAAGCAGTGCCAGTGCAAAGGCACAGGATAAAATTAGACTAAATTCGCGAAGAAATAGAGGGGATGCACGAGCCCCACCCATTTACGACATTCATCCATATCATTCAGTGTCTCCAATCCTCGACGCCACCGATAACCTGGTCACCCACCGGGAAGCCTGACTCGACTCATACGTGTCCAAGTCGGCGCTGATCACGGTTTTCATACTGTCATACTTTGCCTTAGTTTGAAACACTTGTATCTTTTCCACGCACTACTATGATCCCCTGCAAACATTCCACATTGAGGGAGCCTGTCTGGTACCCCAGAAATTTTACCGTACGGAGATCAAGCAATTGACTTCGATTACGTAATACTCATTACCTAGCCTTGTCACAGCTTGTCCGATTATTTCACCGTACTCAAGCAACGCGATATGGACAGCGCTGTTTGAGCGCCGGTAATCTGTTTTTATCCTGTCCTCCGCCATGGCCATGTCACTGAACCAAACAGAAGAACAGATCGGACACCTGTAGCATACACTACTTGATCGTTCAGGGACAAACAAATATCGGCGTGGCGCCAGACATGTCTCCAGTTAACAAACGCGAAACCAGCCTTCTGCATGCGTGCCTAAACAATCTGTGACCAGTCCTGTTGATGAGACGTAGCTGCTCAAATAGCCACACTCATCCACTTGATCCATTGGATGGATGTGCGGACGACAATGTAGTATCACTACATTGTCGTCCGCAGATCAGACAGCCTGCCACCTAGGGATACGTCATTGCCCCAATCCCCGCACAAGGTTCAGGAATCAAATCCATTACAAGATTGGGCGGAAAATGAGAGGTGAGACGACCCTGAACTAGGTCGAACGAACGAGGCCTCCTCTGTCCATATTCTCAGATTCGGCGCAAAGAAATAAACTTCCGGAACATAATCTTCCAGGGCAGTTCACAATATTTCCAACCGTGATGCTAGAATTAATCAGATGTAAAAAAACGATGCTACCATGTAGAGAAAACGGAAATTCAGGAGACATGTCTTTTGATTTCGAGAAAGCTGGAAAGCATTACGTAGTGCTGTTACTCTTACCGTTTCGCTTTCGTTAATTTAAGCTATGCATTTCCCATGAAAATGTGCACAGTGATTAGTGCGAACACGGACCAGTAAATTCGAACGAAATTTTCGGCACTTAACCCGGTAACTAGCTCTTACCGGACAGTTCCGTTAGGATATCGATAATATTAATGTTGATAATTATATCATGCTTTAGTTCCCCCTTGTTTGATATTCACGTGTTTGTTCATTAGTCACGAAGAGAGCCGCGACTAATAGAAGGCACTCAATCAATAGATGAGAAAGTAGGGTAATGGTGTTGATTTGTGGGATCGAACGTTTAACCTATACCACTCAATCACGGTCTGTTCGAAGTTGATCCGGAAGGTNGTTGTGAAATAGGGAGACACTATCGCTGGAGCAGTGGTGTAGTAGTTCGCAGACAACTCACAGATGATACGGCTGTGGTTTGTTTGAGTTGTGCCAGATCGATTCACACTGTGTCAATGTAAGAGAATACCAAAGAAATAGACGATAGATCAGCTAATAGCGGTTTAATGAGAAGAATGCATTTCAGATCGGTAGACGAACGGGTCTAATTTGATGAGTTCCATCAAATTTTTACTCCATCAGAAAAAGTTAAGTCTGATTTGTGTTCAAGTTTCCATTCGCAAAGCTTTCACGTCCAGACCGACCTGGAAAGAAGCCACGTGGTTCAGGCAGTATCTACCCGAATCAACTCGGATCAACCGACAACGATGAGTGATTGTACATTTTAAATATACATGTACTGAATATATGTACATCAGCTAATCTGGAGAAAAGGGAATTGAAGTTCCGGGATCGGATACTGTCCAATTTCTGATTCACTGCGATTGTCTAGACACCGATGCAATGATGAGACCGAATTGGATCGTCTCCACTTCAGACGTGGACACACGCGGGCGCGCGTGCACACACAACAGACGGTACGGATGAACCAATTTTTCGAGCAGGGAGCACTGACGTTCTAGCACACTTCATAAGGCACGGCAAAACAGTCTCCTACGCAAGATGTCATCAGATGCGGGTAGACAGAGGGAGAGAGAGAGAGAGAGGGATGACAATGGACTCAAACTGAAAGTGACGCGTTTACCTCGTCACGTGATCCGAATTGACTGATGAAAAAGAAATACCGACCAGACCCGGGGGAAAACTCGTTTGAACATATTGTCTGCCTGCCTGCCTGATGTGTTCGACCTTTTCGTATATAACTGAAAGCCCGGATAGATGGAACGTTGCTGAAGTGTGTTTTCGTGTGAGGCACGTGGGCCATGGACACGGAGACGTTCATCGATCATGCGTGTGTCATGCGGCACAGAATAAACAAAGTCACAATTCCGGTGAACGTGCACGCACCAACAGCCATGATCAGCCATATCGTTCGTAATGCACATGAACACCGGATGAAGCTGTCCGGTCTTATGACCACGAATTAGAACATCAACTGCGACTTTTGTAGGAGAGAAGAAAAGGGACCGCGTAAATTGGGATTCGCCCCCGATTGAGTGGGCACTGTACGGTGGTACGGATTAGCCCCGGCCTTTTAATTGGATTGCACAGACGACAGACGATGCGAGAGTTCGCTCAAGACCCGATTGGTTCAGCGGGCGAGAAACAACTGACGCATCATACGACCAATCGTCAACATAACACAAGACCTAATTAGTTTGTGATTGTTTCGATTTTGTCCATTTTGTGTGCACGTATCCACCCATTTAACTCTCACAACACAACACACTGTGGTCATTGCCCTCCTTCTCTCTCACTCTCTTCCGTTCTCACTTTTGTTGATCGACGAATAGGATATTTTTTGTGCACCTAAGTGTAAGGTCGAATACGTACATGTCGATCTACAGATACAACTGAACCGAATAGAGAGAAGTTTACACAGTTCGAGTACTGATGCACCGATCAAGCAGCGAAGTATCGGATACGATCATCGACAGTGTGGAGCAAACAGGCTTGAACGACGACAGACAGAGAACCAGTGAAGTGGTCAACTCTGATCGCGAGTTAGGTTCCGAGTGAAAACAAACACTTAACAAGCGATACAATCACCGTTACCGACCAGAAATACGTCATCAAGTCGATCAAATAAATATAATTCATGGCGACCGAGAGGACAGTCAGCGACAAATTGAAAAAGGGGATGAAAGTGAAAAGTCTGTGGAAGGTACCTTGTCCTTCAATGACGGAAGAAATCGATTCCCCCCCCGCCCCCACCCCACACACACATGATAAAGACCATTCCAACAGGATTTAGCATTTTCCCCAATAATCAGTTTTTCAGTTTTTACAACCATTAACCATGCACTTTTGTGCGCCGGTTTTGGTTGCTGTCTTTTGGTCACCCATTTGGATAGAGGAGCAGAATGAAGATTGAAATGTTGAGAGCAAATTCAAGCGGAAGATAGAGAATTTATATAGATTAAGGTTGCAAGAATAATGAGTAGATGGATGGGAGCGCCACTGTTTGCGACACCCAGTCATATCGCTCAGTGTCTCTAAACACCGGTGACCATGATCTCTTCAATAATAGTTACAAACGTGTGGTTGTGATGAGATTATACAAACAAAGCCAATGAACATGACTTCCCTCCTCCTTAAATATGCTTCACATCAACAATCTTCAGACTTCATATCAATCTAAATATTAAAAAATACTACTTGGTTGATTTTGGAATAAAACCAAAGGCGTGGCCTCTCAATAGTGAATTTCTGGGATAGACGGAAAAGAACA
>UZAN01047008.1:0-13736 GCA_900618425.1 Echinostoma caproni
CCGTATCAGTCCTCTTCTTTTCACCTTTGTATAAAGTATGGTTGTTGAAAGGACTGAGGCTTCGTGTGAGGTGAGCCAGGTCGATTTGCCCCCATATGGTAGGTTATCCGAACTAGAGTGCGCAGACGATATTGTGCTGTTAAGTGAAGATCGAGGTTTGTTTCAAGCCTTTCTGGATTGCTTAATGGCTAGTGAAGCCATGTTCGGCGTGCATTTGGCACCTTCAAAAAGTAAAATTTTTCTACAAAGCTGGGTTCGGTTAGCACCTGATCTCATCCTAATTGGGTGAGTACTGAAGAAAGTAGTGAATATTTTCTTTTGGTGAAGTTATAGCTCACCTGGTGGGTACATCACGGAGGCGGTTTTCACACGCATACAGAGGGCTTAAGACCTCCGCTTCCGTCAAGTTATCTGGCTATCTGTGGTAAGCTGACTGTATGATAAGCCGTTAGGCCAGTGCTTCTATATGGTGCGGAGACTCGGCCATTATGAAAACAGGATAAAAATAGACTGTCGGCATTTGAACACTATTATCTACGTCGCGTTGCACGAGTTTGGCGGGGCATGCTGAGGTTAGGAGCAGAGTTTTAGGTAATTGTGGTCACTTACTACAGCAAGTGATTCGAGTGTGATAAACATGCCACCAACTAGGTTGCCACGATGCACCACGTTTACTGAACCAAGTAACAGGGGAATAAAGTCGAGGGCAATCAACCTAAGAACTGATGTGATGGCATGAAACTATTAACGACGAGACTCGGTTGCATAGGCTGCCGTGGTCTTCCTGGATAGGCACCTAGGGATCAGTGTAACCCATGGTTAGAAATACTAAATGATACGATTGAATGTCATCAACAGTGGTGCTGGTGCATTAACNAGTCCTGAGTTGTTTCTTGGTGGTTGATGTCTTTATATATATATATATATATATATATATATATATATATATATATATAAAGACATCAACCACCAAGAAACAACTCAGGACTGATGCTAGTGTATACTGAAAAGCTTCATTACGAAAAATGAAGCCTCAGGACTTATTAGAAACGTAGTGGTCAAGAACTGATTATAACTATCTGATTGTCCTGCTTAATCATTTGTGTGATGCATGAGCACAGTACATTGAAACAAGTAATTGCACAGATATTCAAGAAACGAGAGCAGTATGTTGTACTGATTTACCTCTGTTACGTAGCTGACATTTCATTGAGCTTAAACTGCCAGGTGTACTTTGATTATAAAAACATGAAATCAATTAAATGTAGGCGCTCATCGACTTAAGGTTTGCTTTCTTTAGCCCACATTGTAAATACACACTACATAAGTAATCCTTTCAATTGTGGGAAGTTTAAAAAAAGTAAAAAATGGCCCAACCCACTCACTAGTTATGTAAATACTACCCTATGTATTATCTTGTGTGAATAACCTACCCACAAGTACAAGATCCGAATCTATTTTACAGCCAACTGACCAGAAGTAAAGTGACTTTTGAAGGGAAACTTGTAATGTGAATAACGTTCATTTTTGAGACTGCGTTTAGAATCTGACGTGAGATTTAGTGTTGCAGCAATTACCGCCACTTTCCTGATGAATTTATTACGGACAGAACAAAAGGAACTAAAGTTTAAAGAAAAGAAAAATATCTAAGAACTTCTTCGATCCTCTGAAGTGCAGTTGGCTCAAAGAAATCCATCGGCTTTTTTTGAGACGGAATCGGGTGTGCTCAAGATCCTTGAAAATACTGGACTGGCGGCAGACCACTGACTTGTGCAGAACTGCGTCATTTATAACCGAATCTATACAGCTAACCAGTGCGAATCTCTACCAGATTTTTAGGACTAAGATTAAAGATATGATAATTCACATTCCGGTTGCAAAATGCTTCTGTACGACCGAAGTAAACTATCCAAAGTAGTTACAACAGGGTCGTCTAATTTATATGATTTATAACGGTTTTTAACTTTCTGTCTATCGAATACAATGATACAGTCAAATTTGGTGGTGGTGACCCGCTGGAAATGTCAACAAATTATCACCCCGGAGCACGTGGATTCGAATCCACACCACCACCGCCTAACTTTCTCCATTGCGTATCATATGGTAGCCGTTTCATTGACAGCTTTCTCTTCCTGAAAATTGTATGATTATGTATTCAATAAATGGAATTAAAAGGAATAAAGAAGGATCGAGGTGACAGTCAACTAGGTACTGCTTGGAGACATCGAAAACGAAGAGGTGAGTCTTCAACGCAGAATGGTGCGCGGTGATAATGACAAGAAAGTATTACAGAAGTTGACAGACTGTCATGTATGAACGCTACATCAGTGAGCTCGAGGGCTAAGCCGAATGACGAGACTCATTCTATATATCCTACGACTTTTGTGAGCTTTTCAGATTCAGATTCATGTTTGTATCAAAAAATATTTGTATAATTTCCGCCTAAACAAAATATTTCGAGTGAATTTCTACCATTATTTGATTTGTTTCAAATAAAAGTTTGAAATTGACAATTATAAAGCCTTTTTCACAACGTTGGGAATAAATTTTCCAGCCTACCTATACACCTTTGCTAAAAAGTATGTTTTATGCATGACATGACCATATTTATCTAAACTACGTAGATTTCATTCCTACTTTTCTCAGATGCTACAACCAGAAACTTACATAAACTCATCATAGCATTGCGACAAATCACACATGTGTCATGCATTACATCCCAAGACCAATAGACACACGCGCTCCATCGCTTTAACTGAAATCTCGGCGGTGTTGTATCATTTGCCGGGGGTAGAGCGACTAGAGCACCAGCTCCCATTCCGTCATCTAAAGCATTTGTGAGTACTGGAACATTTGTCCCTTCAGTGGCCAGATTTACTGATCCTCCGGCACTCGGTACATTGCTCGAGGCTGGCTGTGATATTCCACCCATATCCGAGTCACGCTCAACATCAGACACGTTGGTCTGTTTTTTCTTACGCCAAAGCATACATTCTGCATGCATAAAACACTGGCTGCCTCCCCGTGCTGCCGTTTATTTTAACCTATAATCGATCGGGTACTGGTGTTCAAATGCACCAATCCGCAACCCTCACGTGATTGTTCATTTCACTTATGACCTAGTCACGAAACCTAATGTCCCCATTGGTGTCATTATCTTTGTCGCACCGTAAGAAATTGTGGGTATTACAAAATCTACTCTGTTTCAGCAAAACAAATCCATAACTTCGCATCTGAAATAAGTCTCTGGGACAAAAAGGGTTAAATACATTAACTGATTTTCAATCAAAACAAATCTTTCAGATAAACTGATTGTTTCATAACGTACATTTTATTCTCATCTCTATCTTACCGGTGCTTCCTAACACGTTGAGTCTCTTATAGGAATAATCAATCCACTTTTGCACGCTACTCCTACTACGCAAAATCAATCCAAGTGTGATACGTTCGGTTGATAAATCCTAGTGAACGAATACATACAGCCAGATATGCGTTTGGCAAAACGAAAGCAAGGATCAAATCCTCATTAAATTCACTGAGTGTCAATAATTTGAAGCTTATATAACGGGATGATGACACCGAACTGGTGCCGTTTCAATAACTGTCGAGTGTTTGAAAGAGCCGTCTTAAGTTTCTCCGTTTCATGAGATATTGCAAGCTTATTGACTAGAGACATTTGCAGACTTCTTTTATCCAAGCCATGGACTCTTCCGGATGAACAACCTGATCACATCCGCAATTATCACCTATTCCCAGTCGAACAAAGATGTCCCAAATGATTTTATTCTAGGGAGAGTTAAAACGATATGCAAATGATACAACTATATGATGTTGAGCAAACTTTGGGTAAAACTCGTGTGAGTGGAAAAACGGAGGTATCAAAATTATTATTACCAAAACTTTTATGTAAGCATGTCAATGTCACCAGGAAATTGATATACCGAATACCGGCATTCAAGCACGCCGAACGGCTTTCAACTATTACGTCTGAAGAAGCCGAATTCTTGAAGGTACAGTTTTATGAAGTTTTCGCTGCAGGTGACAAAGTCGGATTACAGCTTCTATATATTCTGCCAACTGTCGGATACCCTCAACTGACTACGTTCACCTTCGAGACTGAAATGGCAAAAAGACATACTGCTGGATTTGTGTGAGAATTCATCCCCAGGAGAAGTAAACATCCACGAAATCTGACCTCCTTGGCAAACCACATGTCTGAAGTAACCGCCAACTTGCACCAAAGTATGTTCGACAAGACGATAATTCCCCAGTCATGGAAACCCGGTATCATTTCATCCAGTTACAAGAGTGGCCACCGAAATGAACCCCGCGAACTACCGTCCAGTTAAACTTCTTTCTACTCAGTCAAAATTAATGGGATGGAATCAAATGCTGCTGAATCTGTGATGAAGCAATTTGAGAAGTATTACATTCTGTCGCCACCTCGAAACGGGTTTAGACGAAAAAAGTCGTTCACCACAAATCCACTAATTGCTCGAGATGAGTGAAAAAGAAGTTGACACTAGAGAGGCGGTAGTGTTCTACTTGGAATTATCCAAAGCTTTTACGGAGTGCATCACCATATACTGCTGATAAAGTGCCATAACTACGACGTTCGATAACACCTCCTTGACTGGAATGAGGAACTTCTTAGATAACATACAGTAACCGTTGAGGGAAATAGCTCGATATCAGGATCGATCGCCAGTTCATGGAATTCCCCAAGTATCGTACTTGGTCCCTACCTAGCATTCATAAACTATCTGCCAGATATCTTAGGGGTTCAAGTACTACTATACCCTGATTATGAAAAAACACGAAGAACGGCACATAAAACACTACGGGAAACACTGGACACCGTTTATCGATTGTCTATCACGAGTGACATTCAATTCAAAGCTGAGAAATATAAGATCGTATAATTGCTCAACAGGATTCATTTTCCGTAAGTAATGAAAAACCAACTATTACCGCGTGCTCCGAATGAGGAGAATCTGGGAGTTATTGTCCAGGGGGATCTAGGAAGTTCCACATATTGTATTCAGGCTTCATCAATGACCCAGAAGCAAGAAGGATTATTCAGAGGTGTGTTTGGACCGCTCAAAATAGATCTACTGCCCATTTTCTGCCGCATATATTAGACCACATACCGCATATGCCATCCATGTTTAGAAACCATGACGAAGTCATGGCAAATAAGCGCTCGAACGTCTACACGGAACTGTCAAAGGATTAAAACCCAGGACTTACATTGAAAGGCTGCGAATCCCCGGACTTTTGTCACCTTAAAACCGCCGAATTCAGGGAGACATGATCCTCTTGTATCAAATACTACATCAACCTAACCGTTCGTGCAGATATAGCTAGAACTATCCAGGTGTGATTACCTCAAGGGATATCCCTTCAAATTATTCGGAAATAAGGGTCGAGTAGACTGCCCTTAAAGCCACAGAATACCCAAATCTTGGAACCTCGTTCCATGTGTCCTCCAACTATCGATTCAGTCAAGTCACAGCTCAATGCAGTATTGGAACACTTAACTGTTCATCACCCATGGGTAAACGTGATAATTCATTAGTATATTGATATTATTACAACTTGCACCTGCTCGCTATATACAAACGCAACCCCAGACTATTGTACACGCTCGCCTTCAAAAATTTCTTATCTTCTTTTATCTTTCCCCTATCGAACACCTCTGAAAAATAGAGAGAAATTGTGAGACGTAGAACCGATGTACAGTGCTACTTCATTCCAATTGCTAGTTAAATGAAAGAGAGAGAGAAATGAAAAGAGAACAGACGTAGCTAATAAACTCTAGAACTCCAGATTCATCGAACCGGACTGTCTCGAAACACATTGGAATAACAGCCAAAAGGTTAACAGCACTATGATCATTGATCACATTTCAAAAATCGTCACACGGATTTTGACGACACTGATTTACTGGCATTAATGCTGCACAGCCGTTTTTTTTCATGAAAACTAAGTATTATTACTCTGAAAATGGTATACCAGGTTCGACGGATAACATTAGGCCCACTCGAAGTAGTAGTGCCAATCCCCGTCGTACTCAAGATACAGTGAACTCTTCGTCAGTAAACTTACTTTTTTAAAAAGTGGTGTGCTAGCTCCACCTCTAGGAATAAGTCGTTCCATTCGCTCCTTCTCCACCTGAAATCGTTCTCTTTTGCGTGTGTTATACCTCATTAACACCTGAATACAGTCACTATGCAGATGAGTGAGAGTTCAGTAGATCAAATACATCAAGCAAATATCTTGTTATCCATATATTGTGAGCCATGCCAATCTGACTGTCGAACCTGGCCGTTGACTTGGTTTCACCCTAAAAAGACCTGAGTGGAGAAGCCTTTGCGGAGTTGACACCAAGATTGAATCTTAGTTTTCCTAGCACGCCACAAGCTAATTTTATATATGTGATACATGTGATTACATGGTTTAAACATGAACATTTTTGAAGCCTTATTCCGTACATATAACCGACATGATGGTGGTAACTTACACGCTTTGGCAGACCTATCCAATCGGACAATAGATGAATGTATCACATGAAATCAGTAATAGGAAAGGAGAATTGATCCGGAATAGTCCAGACAGCTTTCAATTATAACACCAATTTGAGAACAGGCATGGTGCCAATGCGACGACAATCACATTGGGAAGAGAGGTGTCAGGTTCAGATGAGATACGTGCGAATGAAGAGAAACAGACTGCGGAGAACAATGATCTTTTGGTATGTTTCACCATACACCCTATTTATTTGTGTTTTATGGGGCACGGAATTTCGGCAAACAGTCCTTAGTCATTCGTACCAGTGACTTTCATTCTGAACCATGTCGCACAGCGACAATTCCCATCCCCTGGACCCCAACCTGAAAGGCAGGCTGCACCGACTGAAGCTAATTTCTCAATAACTCTGGGCCAAGTCATGTTCTGACAACCATGACGCTTCTTCCAGTCTTGCGCAGCATGCGCAAAGAGAGAATAGAGGCTGTCATTGGGCAGGTATACGCAAAACATGAATTAGCCATCACGGGAGATAACCTTTTTTCAGAAAACGACGATCATTACCCAAAACACGAGTGTCATGGCAGTGGCACAGATATTGTAGACTGGCTCTAGCTCTAGCTTTCACCATTCGTGATTTGAACTGCCCCAACACCACCTAAAACTGTGATTAAACCACTAAGATACTTACAGCTCCTTATTATCTCTACCTTATTACAACAGAAGGTGAGCGCAGTAACAGGCTCCTATTAGTCTAGTACAGGTACTTTACATTTGGATGGTGGAAAGCACCGTATCTGGATATCTCGATTGCAAAGCGGTTCAAACTATGTTAGACTGCCGGTGTATTGTTATTCAGCAGGGCGATGTCATCGGCGTATTCTACGCCATAGATTCCGCTCCCAGGGAGAAGATGAGTTCCACCGTTTGCTAGAATGGACAAAGCATTATGTAGAACATCTACTATGGCAAAATTTGAAGGAAACGCGGTATAAATAGGCCTGCCACACACCGCTGGCAAAGGGTAGCGACAGTTATCTATAGGCCTTAACTTTATCTGAGTTATGACGATATAAAATTCTGAGTATTGACAAATAATTCTCGAGAATTCTGTTCCTCAGCAAACAGTTCCGTAGTGTAAAAGTATCGATGGAACCGAATAATACAAGGATCGTAAGTCTCTGGTATGTACAACATTGCGTGAACAACTTTCAGAGGGTGAAGAGTTACTCAATACTAATACAATGTACTTCTCACATCAGTACCGAGGCTGCAAAGCTAGTGTAAATTAGTCCTGCGGGAGATGATATTGTCGTTTCCAAGCTAAAGAAAAATGCTGCAAATAGAAAAACGCTGTAACTAAATGCTGCTCTTTTCCACGGGAGGACCATAAAAAATGAGAATTTAAAAAACAGTAGGTACAAAGGACAGACAGTAAGATACGATAAACGATTGTACAACGAGTGCAACAACTGACAAGATGGCAGTTATGCATCGAAAAATGTGCTGACTAGTGTGAAAATCAGATTGGAACACGATGCCATTTCTGTGTATGTATAAAAGAGTTTACCGTGAAAATAACAGTTTCAAAACAAAAACACATTGATAACTGTTCTTCGGGGAATTTGCTTTTCCACACCGTGCCACAACAGCAATTGTGTGCAAAATGAGATCTATTTCGTCGTACACATCTGATTGCCTGCATTAGACAATAATCGGTTGACCACATGCTCGCCCAACAACGCAGCGGCCACGGAAACCGTATCCAGTCGAGTTCGTTCGAGACGATACAGACCGTCTTCTTCTAGCGCGTAGGTAAAACGTACGTGACCGGATGGTCGAGTCAGTTTGTGGTCCCGCATCAAGTGTTTGGATAAATCGAAACCTGATAGATCAATGGAAAATATTTGAATATTTCTAACGCGAGGACAAGTGCAGAACTGATTTGAAAAATGTGTCAAAGCGACCAGCACCGAATACCTCCAAAAAACATTTATGGTGAAAGAATAATGAAAATTAAATGGAAAATAGAAACAGAGTGGGGTGCAAACACACTGTTATTGTCATTATTGACATTGGGACAACACTCGAGAAATGGTAACGCCAAGGTTTGATCTGTATGTAAGTTAGAAGCGCAGTTAATCCTTCTATGTATCAGTATCAACGACGTGAAAATAAAAAAAGAACCAAACGCTTACCCCGACGTTTTACTACGGAGCACAAATGGCAGGCATATAATGGCGGGCGGAAAATATAGCAAGCGTTCGACTGTTGGGTGGCTTGAGACGAAGCGTCCTGTGAAACAGTGTCTGTATTGGATGGCCCCGGTGGATCTGCAACAACCGTATGCTTTCGGCCAATGTGGACTTGAAAACCGACCTGTTTGGTAGTCTTAAATTTACAATCGGGAAAAGTGCATCGGATCCAATGGGATCGATTGGAGTTTCCGGGAAATGGCCGTGTGTCGATCGAGTTGAGTGCTGCCAATGGGGCTACATCGGTCGACTTGGAGGGTCTGAGCAGACCTAAAGCGCCTGCTGCGGCCAGCGGACCAAGCACGGGAGGGTTGGTTGAACGTGGATTAGGAGACCCTGGTTCGGAATGTCAAAATAAGGGAACATGAAAGGAATCAACAGAGGGTCGCTGTCTTTGATGCGCTTTAGGATTTAGGGTTAGAAGGCAGAAACCGGACATCTTTACTCAACCTTGATAATGGCTCGAATACGAGGTCAACCCAATTACCATTTTGAAGTATAGCCTATATACAGAAAGTGAGCAGGCATAGAAAACAGTATAGAATAGGTTTGTCATACACAAAAAATGAAACTATCCAATCAGTGCTATAATTAATCGATTAGATGGTGCTAACTCCCAATTAAAAGGGACCAGAAAATGGTTTTTCTGAATACAGAAGGACTAAAATCCCTACTACCTAAATATCCGTCCTATGATATTGAATAAAAACTCACCATCGAGGTCAGTGTCGATCCGATTGACCAACAGATTTGCGGAAGAGGAAAGATCAAGAGGATACTCCGAGCCCCCTCGTTTTTTATGCCCTAATCGAACATGTCGATTCAGAGCGCTGTTGGTTTTGCACCGATAAGCACACTGATCGCAAGCGAAGGGTTTCTCATCAGAGTGTCGGAATAGCATGTGCCTGTCCAAGCCTGGAAAACATCGTGTCGGTTGTGACACAGAAAGGAGCGTGGTCAAAATCGAATCTACATATATTTTTCATTTGTACAACCATAAACTCGAGAAACACTATAGACACCGATTTTGATCCCACGAGAGTTTGTCAGTGGTGCGCATTCAGAAAAGAACTCCGGGATGAAGAACAAATCTATTTGTTCCATCAGTTCCATACAAATGGATGCCCCAAAAGTTTCGTTCAATCATGTATTGGGGGAAAGAAAACCAAAGAACGATGAGGAGAAAACCAACCTCCTAATACTGTACATACGTAGGATATCAGAAGCCGTCGATCGCATTCTTCGCTCTTCGGGTGTCACCATTGCCCACAAAGCTACAACAATGTGGTCAGTTTTGTTCAACGGTAAGGATCATATAGAACCATACAACAATTCACCCATTTCCGTGTCTAGATTGTGACTAACGCTGGATAGGAGAGATAGATAAACAAATGTGTACTCGCCTATGCAAACACACTCGCACTACAACGCGTTCAGCCGAATTCACACCTTGTGAATCACGGAGCAACGACAGGTCACGTGGTCAGAATCAACAACGCAAAAGCGGTGGCAAGGACGAAGAGGAAGGGGGGAGCTTCTGAAGTGCATCATTCGACCAACTCATTCAATTAGCACGTCGAAATCGATAAACATTACGCAACGATTGTACAACCAATAGGGGGACGCGGGATTAATGAAAAAACGGGTACAACACAAACTACGGCGCGAGGCACAAGCATAACCAATTCATTCACACGCACACACACACTATAGTTCCACGAGGAATCCTAGTCTGGATGGCCAAGTTACAATAGGTACTATCAATTGGCGCTCGCCTTCTCCCGTTCAAAAAATATATGCACATCGTCTTACTTTTTTCCATTACCTCCTTTCAATGAACATCCCGAGGTACGGACAATTTTGATTGAGGAGAAGACAGCAATCAAAGGGCGAGGCGAGGGCTGAGGCGAAAGTTGGCGATTGCTTAATAATGGATTGCATCATGATGGTAAAACGCTCCATCTGTCACCAACTGCTACTAAGTGCTAGATGTGTCACGTTTTGTTCAATTTGGCCACGCGCGTACCGAAACACATTTTATCTTTCCCCAGTTGTATACATGCGTTTGTAAAAGACGTTCAAGCAACAGTTTAACGAAACAATTGTCGCTTAGTAATTTACTCTCAAGCGGTTTAGAAAACACGTGAGAAGTACAGCTAGATAAGGCCAGTATCAGTCATGGTTGAGATTATCACGGTCAAATATTTCTCACATTTAAGCCCCAAGTAATTGGATGACTTTTATTTAGCCGAGAACAATTACTGGTCAAGTAAGCTGAATTGATTGAATCAAGAGATCTTGGACACAAAGGTCAACGTTCAGCTTCATTATCGAGGCTGTTGCTGTAGTGTACAATTAAACAACCTTGTTCTCGTTATGAGGAATATGATAAACAATTTAGATGGTGAATGTTTGGATTAGCCCATTCGGTTTTTCACAGGTACCAGGCACTGTTGATGACGAAACAGTTGTCCAGTACTCTTTGCTGGTTATTACTATGGTTATTATTATGATGATACACAACGTTAAAGGCTATCTCCGGATTCAATCGATGCCCGGAATAGACTGCACCAGAATGTACTGAGCTGTTGATAAAGATCACCAAATTATTACCCCCGAAGTGGGACATGTGCTACGCATGTCACCAGATAGGTTGCCACGGCGAACGATGTTTGCCAAGGCTGGTAGCGATTGGAAAAAAACGAAGGGTGGTCAAGCTAAGACCTGGCATGAGGGTATGAAAACCCTAACCGGGAGACTAGGTCACATGGGTCCCGTTAGGCTCCCTGGCTGGGGACCTCGGGATGATGGTCACCGATGGTTAGCTGCGCTGAGTGATATGGCTGGGTGTCGCAAACAGTGGCGCTCGTGCATCCACTCGTTATTTTCCTAACACCACTCTATACGTATTTCCCATCTTCCGCTTGAATTTGCTTCGACATTCCAATCTTCATTTCGCTCTTTTATCCAAATGGGCAACCAAAAGACAGCAAACAAAACCCGCGCACGAAAGTGCATGGTTAATGGTTGTAAAACTGAAACTGAAACTGATTACCCCCGAAGCACGTGTGTTTGAATCCCACCACCACCGCCTGACTTTCCTCATTTTGCGTGCTGTATGTCAGTCCTTCTATTGACCGCTTCCCCCTTCCTGAAAATTGCATCACAGCATATTCCATGAGAGGAAGAAAAAAATGAAATGAAGTGAAAATACTTATTGATCGGGTCCGTCCTCTGCTTCACAACTGTGGATGATGCTCCTTATTCCCGGTTGATAATCGAAACGCGTAAGATGCGTCACAAAAGCATCTAAAAGTTTACCCAAACAAACCAAAAGTGAGTCGGATCTATGAATAGCGCACAGTTAACACACTTGGCCCGGAAGGGATATTCGATCATGACCTCTGAGATGCAACGATGGCGGCAGGCCAGCGAACCAAGGAGTGGTTCACAACAATCCGTGAACTCTTTTCCTCGCTCCCAACTTTGTACAGGTGTGGGTAAAAAGAACGGTCGAGTAAGAAAACAAACCCGATGCACCCCAAAGCCGGGAAACAGACACTCTATGATTTACTCTGAGTATGCAAGTGCCTCTGTGTCCATGTGTGCACTCGAACAACAACAACTTCGGTAAAAAGCGTTGGGTAGCGAGCACAAACTCAATGATGCAAAAAAACAACTAAATATGTTCATCTTTTGATACGCACGTGTGCACAAGTTAAAAACATCGCCCAATTCAATGAAGTGAATATCGATCTACAGTTATGTCAGTGTTCTTGGTCCCGACTTTCGGAAGTAGACAGTGCATTTGCTGGTGGTCGTTGTACTCCACTAGAGGACAACGCTTTTGGGCTACCGTCAAACTTTCACTACACAAGACATTCGCGGGAGTATAATTAAACGCTAGGGGTGTGTTCTGGAATACTGGACACGTAAATACTTGGGCCTTTCTTCCTGCCGTTAAAGCACGCGCTAGGCCAAGAAGGAACACCAACAAAACTATAAGGCGACCGCAGACTGCATGGGTGCCGCAACCGTCTAACACTGTGTTTCATCAACTTCGATAATTTCTTTTAACTCTTGTTACAGAGAATCCTTGAGGTGCAAACCGCTGTCCGACGGAATGCCAGTAAAATTCGTCAGATTTTTTAAAGTCCAACCATCCAGGGACCCAGACACACGCTGTAATTAAGGAGAAGAATCAGCTGTTTATGGTAGGCTCTGGGATCTGAAAAATGTCCACAGTTTTGTTCAACTATACCACAGATTGCATACTGCAATAGGCACCCATCGACTACTCTGGAGCAAAACTTAACCTAGACAGATAGATCACCTCGAGCTTGCGGACAACGTTGCTGTACTTAGTCATTGGGCTAGAGATGAACACGTCGAAAACCAAGATAATTACAGTGGAAACTACTTCCCCGGGCATAAACCCTATCCATCGAGTCAACACAGGATTTTAAGTGCCTTGACTCTACGATCAGAAGATTCAGTCAGGATAGGGATCAAAAATCAACTTCGAGTTGATGGAGCTAAAAGGACCTTCCTACAATCCCTCATAATGTGGTGCGACTGCTGTGAAATATAAGTCCATAAATCAAGCTTCGCGTTTACCAGGATTCTATCTAGCCCATCCTTACTTACAGTTGTGAAACAAGGTAAAAGGAGGCTGAGGTCATCGACCATTGGTGCCTAAATCGTATCGCGAAAGTAAATAGGAGAAATTGGATTTCAATGACGAAGTTCGACGGTACTGCACAATTATCGAAAATATGTAAAATATCCTTTTCCCTTTATCCATTTCATCAACACAAGAAGACATACGTTGGCAGAATCGATATCGGCCACCAAATCTGCGTGCTCTCATTCAGCTGTAAAAGCACATTTACGAAGAAACATAACAGCTGAAATGAGTCATTTGAACAAGAAGTTGGACAAATGAGTTGATTG
>UZAN01047009.1:17453-27573 GCA_900618425.1 Echinostoma caproni
GCAACGAATACTCACGCACCGCGGTACAGCTTCCGGCTAACCAATCAAGAATAGAATAACCGACCAATCCTGTGGTCCCGATTGGCATCAACCAGATTGGCCGAATACATGAAGGTATAATAATAAACCACACTATCGCCGATTGGACGTCCAGGAACCGACCAATAACTGTTGGTCGCATGTGATATATATTTGCGTGCTTTTCTCAATAGAATTATCTGTATCCACAGCTCGTCTTGGTTTTACCTTGCGTTGCGTAATTCAGTGGGTTTTCAGTCCGAGTTCCAGTTCGCGCTGTTCAATTCCGGTTCCTATTCGATTATTACAGGGGCACAGCAAAAATGATTTCTGTGTAGTGGAAATGTTTTGCGAAACAATGACCTAGAGAATGGAAACTAGGAATAGAAGAAATGAAGTAGTACTATGCGACTAATGATGTAAATTTCATTCGTAGAATGGATTATCGCTTGTGAATCGCACAATTTGGTGAATTCATTTCTCCTGTTGAGCTGACCTGTGCAGGTCAAGAAGATGTTTGGAAAACTTTGGTGTCTCCACAAAATTTGGAACTTCTTTCTTAGGTAAATTGGCCGGTTGAGACTAACACTTGTATATGTAATCATAGTTTGTGCAAATTATGATTCGGAATCACAATGGTGATGTGAATCAAAAAACGAAATTTTACTGACAATCGCATGTCGAAATCTCCCCTGATTGAGATGCAGGAAGATGGGCACACAAACAGCGGTTAGTCTATTACCAGAAATCATTGCGATTAGACAACACGCTTTGGAACATTGAGTCCACCTGATCCATTTCATCAATGCAGAAAGAGGATAAATGTCGCGAGATGCTAACACTGTGACACTCTATGCACAAAATAGTACCATTGGTTAAAGCAGTATTGACCAATCGTATTTCATGTTCTTCTGAACATATGATTCTTGTTTGATCCGGCTGCATTGTCATTGGCCCAGAACAGCGGCTTCTGTCTGGTGGATCTGAAACTGTCACACCCCTTTCTGGCTGACTGTGTCACAAGGAGTTTGAACACCACAGAATGGTGAAATACTGCGGCCATCATGGAAAACGAACTTTTCAATTCAATGAGCTTACGGCACCACAAAATTGTAAAGCAGTCAGTTAAAGGGAGTGAATGGCTTCCCATTACGTAATTTCAGAATCAATGGAACCTGCCAAAACATTTCACAGTTTTTCCTCTGTTCCAGCTGATGCTATGTGAACGGAAGTCAAATTAACACAGAGTCACTATGTAGATGGAGTAATCCAGGTTGACTGCAATTTTTTCAATCCTCCAAGACATTTTCAATAGCTTATTGAATATTCCCGTGACTTTAAGAAAACACTTTATTGAACGAAGCTTTTTTTCGATAACTTCCTCCTCGGACTAAGGCAGTTATATGTAGGGTTCAAAATTGTTCAACTCGTGTAATTGTCTGATGTGATAAATATGATTGGTTGATTGTGATCTTGTGACATGTGGTTCGGAAATGAAAGGGGTAGGCAGAGCTTTTGTGTTGTTGTTGTTGTTGTGTGGTTTGGAAATGTTCACAGTTGGTGGATAGAGTGAGCTGTTTCATTTCCGGTCTGCATCCATGGGTCATGACAAATGTCATGGTCGTTTCGGTCGACTGTGTGCCGACTGTATGCCAGCGTGGCTGAGTACGGGTATAAGCAAAACAATTACAAATGCAGTGGTAGAACGCCTAGCAGACAAGGGCCATCAAACAAACGAGGACACATTCAAGATGATCTACAAAGTACCAGCAAACCCATCCAAAGCTATTCGTTAACGGCGCCTTGCTACAACCGAGGCGGTGGCTATTCACCTACACAATCCATCCCTTTGTTGTCAAAAGTGATTCGTTCAGTCACTTCACTTACCCTGGCCTCAACCTGATACAACCGACCGAAACGACCATGACATTTGTCATGACCCATGGATGCAGACCGGAAATGAAACAGCTCACTCTATCCACCAACTGTGAACATTTCCAAACCACACAACAACAACAACAACACAAAAGCTCTGCCTACCCCTTTCATTTCCGAACCACATGTCACAAGATCACAATCAACCAATCATATTTATCACATCAGACAATTACACGAGTTGAACAATTTTGAACCCTATTTTTAAGTGTATTAACGCGAGGAGGAAATTATCAAAAACAAGTTTTGTTCGCTTAAGTTTTTTTAATTTTCATTAGTTCACAATTCCCCTCTCATTCCCACTGATCCCCGACTGTTACTCCCCTTCCCCTTCCCACCCACCCATTCTGGGAGAGAGGCTTGTTAGAAGATTATGGTTCATCCTATACATCATAATTTATTGAGAAAAAATTTTAGTGTGAACTGGAAACCAGATGATAAAATCACTGCCTGATCATAGACATGGAATACGTACCATCGCTTGCTGTCGTCCGGATTGTATCCGGTTTAGAAAGGCCAGTCTTCATGCGATACCACGAAGTCAAAATTGATTCACTTTTACATCCTACCTAGTCCACGGACGATAATGACATCACACACACACTAGGAGGCTGATTGCTTCTGGCCGAACAGATTGATTGGTGAAACAGTCGAAGACAGAAATATGGTTCCACGTTCTGGAAATTGGGCTGGTCAAGGTCTGTCTCCATAGTGGAAAAGATGTAAAACTCGGCTGCAGTGCACAAACTGGATGAAAATGCAGTTCGCATGAGAATTGTCACAAGTTATTCAATTTCAGGGGACAAACAACGATATCCGACTAATACGAAATAAAAAACAAGTGAACTGTTACGCACAGAAACCGAGTGGTTTAGACACTTGAAACAACCTATTAGAATCTATCTGGCCTGACTAAGTCGATTCATACTGATCAGTCTGAAAGATGATCATTTTCGTGCAAAACATGATGATGATGATGATGAGATATCGATGACGTCACTGCTCAGCTCTACAAAAAGATGGTCTCCTAGTTCACATTGTGTGTGTGTGTGTGTGCGGTTTGTTGAATAGATGGAACTTTGTTCCAATAGTAGACAAAAATCTGCTTGAAATATTCTGTCTGACATCCATAGTGCTCTGATAGTAGAACGCAAACCGGTTCCTTGTTACGAGAGGAAAGTTGTGAGACGAAATCAAATTCCAAGATGATGAACACACACACACCGGGTGATCCGTTGGCGTAGATCAACGGAATGGAAAACAGGTTTCACTCTCGAATGTCGAATACTAATCAGGTGTCAGCTTGACCAACGCATTGACTAACATACATCTATATTTTGTTATGGAACAGTGATTTGCAACAATTGCGGGTACAGGGAGCATCAATTGTACGCTGCGTTGCCAGACAAATGAGATATAATATGCGATGTAATTGCGTCATCTTGCAACGGTGAGTAGAAGATAAGTGCATGTAATCAAATCCCCAAACTTTCTATACGTTAAACGTGATGTAAACACAACCAATTTCTTTTGTTTCTTTTGTGCATGTTAACTTGTCGCTCTTTGAGGTCTATTATCATCACTTATGAAAGTGCAGGGTTAATTGTTGCACAAAATAAACTGAACTGTTAGAAGATTCTAGACGTGCTTTGTGTTATACAGGTATTGATGCAAGTCACCATTTATTAGAAAAGTGAACTTCCAGACTGCTCTAAACCAAACATTTCCCAATTCTGAGTTGTAACATTAGAACTACCACAAATTTTATTATGACGCTCAAGGTCGCGCCTATTCAAATAGTGATTGATACAAGGGAATTAAGAATATTGTAGTTGGAGATTAAGTCCAGAATAAATGCCCCCCACTCCCAGCTATCAATATACAAGTATGGTTTTGGAAACTAAAGTAGATCTTTAATTTAAGGATCATGCCATACGAGTTTAATCAATACTTGCATATTTTTTACTCTATCTCATTATCATCCCGGTTTCACTGATCTTATCAGTTCGATCAGCCCATTTTGTCAACTTGATCCGCAGCTCATTTACTTTTGCCTACTTATATTCATAGCTCCACGGATATAGTGTATTCTATTCCCCAATAATTATTGTTTAAGTGAAATCGTGTGAGTGCGGACAAGTTGAATATAGCATTTTCAGTCCTCCATTGGAATAGAAGCAGACTGAATCATTTTCAGAGAATAGTGGATATTGTTTATGGGAATGTTTGAGAAATGATGGTGGCCTTCCAGCGTTTGGGAATGGAGCATGAATACAGGGGGCCAATTTAATTGGAGATAGTACGATTTCTGCACATGTGCAAGAACCTGCACTCCGGAACGCACAGTGACAGAGCGTCTGGAGCTGTCGTAGCGCCTCTAGCTGTGGTTGTATTGAAAAGTTCATATTTTTCCTCTGTTCGGATCGGTTCCACACCAGTCTAATAGAGTGGAAGGCAAAGCAACCGAGGAAATGTGACTGGTTGAGCTCACGCAACATTCAAAACTTTGAGATTAACGGAAAATTTTTAATTTCGCAAGTGCAACATCAGGCTATTCATTATTTGAATATCCCATATCACCGTCGCGATAGAGATTAAAGTGGAGGGTGAATTAGCATATTTCGATGTGCGCTTGAATCGTCATCCCGGTGGCGGTGATTCAATTAACTAATCGATACATTAATTGATATCATATAAAGGTCCATATATTCACTGTTCAAGTTTTAAACGTTATACTCTGCTCATCCGATACGGCACTAAAACTGTACACAGAGAACGCTTGACATGGTTTACTTTGAGGTTTCTGAAATGTCTTACTCTGAAAATTGTGGGCAGAAACCCCAACTTGATTTTTGTAATAATCTCAAAACCTGAAAAAGTGATACCGAACGGAGAAGAACAGCTTGCTGCTCTTTCTCACCTACAGGTAGCATCTAGGCAAAGATTGTATGTAGAATGCTGTATTACACCACGAAAACACAACTTTACAACAGCCCGCAGAGTGGATTCACATCCAGTCCAGTAGTGTAGCGACGGGCGAAAGACAAGTTGTGTTGATTCTTTACGATGCATCATGTTTGTCATGCAACACAACAAAATATGCATCATAGGTTGCCGGGCATCAAAGGAGATGGAGAAGTGACGGCCCCGCTGCGACAGTCTGACGCAATCAGAATGGCACACATAAACCAATGAGGAAACACCGATAACCTCATTCCATAATCAAGAGAGAAAAAATGTAATAAGATGAATTTATGTGTGTTATTTACAAAATCAGCCGCGTCAAATGTACTTGGTATGACAAATCAATGAGTGGAACTCACTTACCGTTGGGACTCCAGAGTTCACTCACAACTAAACACAGACGTTGAACCCTTACACTGTATATTTCGCGTAAAAAGATCCACAAATGAACACTGTAAAATAGATAACTGAAAGTTTCCGATCGAATAAACTGAAGGGGTAAAACGAGCTTAAGGAATAAACATAAACCACGGCTCACCGCGTAGAGTTTGTGTGAGTTTGTCAGTAACTCGCCAGACCCTCGAATTCCCTTACGCTTAGCTTCCTGTTTACAACAACATTGTTGATATCAAGATGGTTTACTGACTTCTAGAAAGACAACATAATGGTCTTATACTCTTTACTGAGGGAAAAACCAATCTAAGCCACAGCCATTATGACCTTCTTAGTCCATGTCATTCCGTAACTCTATGCCGATTGGTTCGTCTCGGGTGCTCATTTCCGACCTTGTTGCATGCAAAATACAAGAGATGCCGGGACGGGATATTCAGCTTACATGCTACCTGGTGGATTTCATGTGCCTCTGCCTAAGTGGAAAGGGTGACCCACATGTGAAAAGATCAGTGCTATCGGTGCGGCTTCCCAGTTCAGCTGGTTGAGTGCATGATGTACCAAAGTGGGGGCTACTGAACTTTTCACAATTCAAACACAGGATATTTCGTCCAAGTTCCTTCGAGGATGATATCACTTACTCCGAGCTCGAGGAACGAGGTAGCACTGGCAATCCCCCTGTCAAAGCAGCATATATTTGCCATCTTTTTGAACAAAGCACTTCTATCGAATTATCACAGAAAGTTCTTTCCCCAGGATCATCCGTAAGTGCTGTTCTGCTAGATGGTACGTTGGAGCATTGGATGTGATCGAGTGTTTGATCTCATCCAAATCGTGAACTAGAAGACCTGATTTTGATTTGTGCCACCTCCGCCCATTTTTTTCCATTTCTCTATTTCCCCCAAGCAGCCTTTGTACGACAGTGACCCTCTTCCTGAAAGTTTACTTTACATTTTTAAGCTTAATGAATAAGAAAATAAGTCATGGCATTTGATATTTATTAATATCATCTGGCTCATTGTGTCACACTTCACAAATATATATCGCACTGCGATTTTAAAATGAGCTTTCGTTTCTTGCGCATAGCAAATGGAACCAGTATCCATCGTTACAGACTAATTCGTTGGACTACTTTCTATTCAAACGATAAAACCCTCATGGCTATCGCCCACTCCTCAACCGTCAACTGTAACTAAACTAAACAATAAGGTGTCGAGGTTATTATTGTAAAATTCATATCCAGATTGGAGGTTGATTCGGTCATCAACTGACACACACACACGCACACACACAAACACACACGTATATATATATATATATATATCCCTAACCGATCCTCTCCTCACTGTTGTATCCTCTTTGTTGCGGTTGTGATATACACAGGGAATACATTGACGACAGGACGACAAGATCGAAAAATGAACACCAGAAAACAGACGACTGAAAGTTTCCAGTTGGGATAGAAGTAATGAAGAGGTTGAGAGGAGGGAATGCGCTTAAGGAGCAAACACCTCACCGGCTACGGTTCCCCGCATCGTCTGAAAACCAGCAGATAAGTAGAATGTTTTACGAAAAGGATATGTAGATTACAATTTATCAGCTTATATGGTAAAGATAGCAGTTTTGCTTCTATCATTTAGTTGATATACAACAAATCTATAATCAATATTTAAGAATCTTAAGTCCTTTTATCGTTGGGTGAGAAAATAGGGCAATACGGACGGGTTAGAACACATGAACGGCAAGATGGTAGAATGTCAAGCATATACCACTCAAAAGTGATCAGTTCATTCAAACGTAAAATCTTTACTAAAGCGAACTGTTGAATGTAATTCGAGGGAGATCGAACCGTCTACCGAATTGGTTTTCATCTGCGTTTCTTAAATGCTTTTGTTATTGTGTTCTTTTCCGGTGCGCAAATAATCCCATGCAAATACAATCTTTGTAAAAATCTGAGTGACGATGTACACAGTTGAGTAACCACATGCTTAAATCATTTTAGTCGGAACTGGTGTGTCTACCAGTATGCGAAATGTCGACGAAGGTTGTTTACATTCTCGGCGAGCGTATCACGAACATAGCTGTGTGTGTGTGTGTGTGTATGTGTGTGTGAGGTATTGATTTCGTGCGAGCGAGCGCGAACGCGATAGTTTATGCGGGTTAGTCTTCCTTACGTTCTGCATGGCCTACCGAAATGAATACTTGCATACGTGTGGGCGCGCACGCACACACACACACACACACACACATGCATGTATGCGAGAGCACGTTCACGTATGAAGGATTACGCGAGGGACTAATATTGACAACAAATTTATCACACACGGGCGTTTTGACGTTTTTCGTTGATTCTACCGAAATGGAATTGGACCGTGACGAATCGATCACGGTAAAGTACACAACAGGTCCGTTTGGGGTGTGAAGAGCATCAAATCATACCGGACTGGGGAACCGGTTCTGGAGGCAATCGATCGCTGTTGTCGAAATTCATGGTGTTCAGGCAGCATATTCGTACAGATTCCAGCTGTACCATTTTAATATATCTATTCATTCAATTCTGGTTTCATATCCTCGATAAACTAAGGTCAAAATGATAACTGGCACTTAGAATAACGGTTAAACAGCCACAGTCATTGAAAGCATGTCATTTCCATCCGATACCAGAGTCACCACACATCTTGGGACCAGTTTTAAACAAATGAAACTCGAATGAAATGATTTGTTTTGACCAGATTATCGATCGGGTGAGGTAGAAGAAAACGGTATTTATTTGTCCGTTCTAACCACCCCCTCCCTCGCAACCTCACAGGACACAGAGCTGATATCGTGGTCTCATATGGTCAAAGTCCAAATCGCGAACATTTGAAAGTAAAAGTCATAAAGTGCTATTCACATTGCTATGCGACACCTCAACTCCATTTGCATACACAATTGGAATGCAGACGGATTAAGCTAAATGATTAATTGGAAAATTAACCTCATCTATGCTTAAATGCAGGTGACTTGTGATACCACATTATGCAACGGTAACAACTAGGTAAGTAATGGGGATGGGTAGGATTCGTATTAGAGAAATGCTTGCCAGTTGTTTTAGAACAGCTTTAAACTTATTGGCATACCAAAATTTTTCGATCCTGTCTGAACACTGAAAACGGCGCAATATGGATCATCAATTAATCAGAAAATGTAATAACTATAATATTTACGAATATAACCAAATAATTTTGATGAAAACTAGGGGACAGTGCAATACCAGTGCCGTTTCTTTTATCACACTTAAAACCGATACACATTTCCTGCGCACGGTTAACTAACTTTTAACCAACTTCGGTGCTGCAATCTTCCCACTCTGTGTGGGTGTTCAAGTTGGTTACTGATTCGTAAAAGGACCACGAAAGCATGGTTGTACCAGGATATTGCGTTCGATAAAACCGATGAGCCCGTAGTCCGTGTACAATTACCACACACTTATACGGGGTAGCATTTCACTATCCGCATCCGCGGTACAACAATACCCAAGAGGGTCTCAGTTTGGTTGAGATCAGTATCGCAAGCGGACCAGTGGATTTCAAAAAAGTAATTGTGTTTGTGGTGTATGAAGTGCACATAACAGCGATGTCCTGTAACAAAAAGATGCCAGTGCGATTAATCTTTGTTATGCATGGTGGAATGAAACATTCAATCGTGTGCATTGGCTGCCGGGCTTCATTCGATCAAAAACGGACCTTTTAAATCTCATCAAGACCGAAATAAAACACTTGTCGTGGGAAGTTAATATTTCGTTTAATCTTCTCAATCGCTGACAAGAAACAAGCAAGCACATATATAACACATTGAGTTGGTAAACGCTAGTGAGCGAACGTAAACAGATAGACAGATAGGTGTCAATAACTTGGGGAAGCACAAAATGCGATGATGTAATCTGATTACTAACGCATCCCTAATTACCAACCATTTTGAATTGCGGTTACGTAATAAGGATTTGCAAGAGGAAACCGGATCAATTATGTTTATGTATGCGTCACCTTTGTGAGATTGTTAACTATGGTTATCAATGAATTTTTCTAGGTAACCGTTTGGTAGAAACACTTTCTTTAGGAACTTTTCTTCTATCAGTGTTTCTACCGAACAAACCTTTCTGACTCCATGGAATAGAGATTTTACAAGTCCGCGTTTGTAAGCGACACACTATAAGCTAAGGAACTGTAGATACTGACCGTGACAAGATGTCTTCTTTCGGTCTTGATAAGATGGATAAAGGGGACCCAGTGTTTGGACTTTGTAAATATTATATTAATGGAATTAGATGGAACAGATTGGCTAATGGGTCTGAGTTCAGTGCACCTTTTTATATCTCAACTGCTTTAAAGCGTTTACACAATACTAAATAACTGGTTGATGCCTGTCTCTCAATTCTCGTGATCGATTCTGATCATTCAATTTTGGTCTGGCTGTTAAAAAGAATTCGACCTGTACATTACAAAAGTGACTGTGGGACCTTATCTCAACTAAGAGTGTAAACACCAGGTATGCGGGTTTGCGGGACTCAGTCCGATCGACGTAGGCTGATTGTTCATGATGCTGATCCAGGTTTCAACTGCTTCACAGCTTTTTGGGTCGGATTTCATTTGTCCGGTAGAAGGCGATAAATATTAGGAAAACAGGTTCGATTTTGATTGTGGTTCATAATGTCTAAGGATTAAAATGTGCGCGATAAAATCATGCTAAGCAGTACAATATAGAAGTGTATGCTACAAAAATAACCTAATACAAAGCTCAAAGCTTTTTGAAATTATGTAATCTAGCGAAAAAC
>UZAN01047010.1:7154-19859 GCA_900618425.1 Echinostoma caproni
TACACATGCATTGTAACCATTTTCAGTTTTTTATGATGAAATCCCCACAAGCTACCTTTGGGCTGAAGCACAAATCATCCTACAACTAGCGGACTAGATAAGTACTGAGAAAACGGAATGAGTCGTGACATCTACATTGATATTTATTTCCAGGTCATGACGCACGAAACAGTGTGACTATGGCCAGATTGACGAGTTGACTCAGCTCGCTGACGCTTCCTGAATCTTACACCCTTTCCACCAACCTGACAATATAATGTACGTAACGATTATGAGCTCCAAATCGGTCGCGGGATATGACTAGATATGAAAATTGAACGACTATGGTGGGATTCACACATACAAGAGCGATCAAATGAGACCACTTCACCATTGTTGCACTCCTCGTAGACAGCTTGGATGCGGCGTTAACCAAACTAATTAATTCGTGATTTTAATATGCCAACCCGTCATCTCCGTGTGATTCGATATGATAACCGACTGACAACAATCCTTTTGTGCATTTCCAGACGCAGAGGATCGATTCATTTCGCTCCAATATTAAGATTAACTCGTTACATGTGAAAATCATAAACCGATACCCAACTTATTTTGTGAATGGAGCATTGACGTTTACTTGCAGCAATATTTCAAAACTTTGCACTTGATAAAAGGTAACATATCACTGGAAAGAAGTACCCCATGCTTCTCAACAGCATCTCGCGAGTGGACGATACTTTCTGGAAACACACCGGCAGTTGAAAACTGGATACAGCGATTTTGACCGCAATCCGACCCTAAGCTAATGTTATGAAACAGGGCGGTGGTGAAAAAGTGTTACACAACGTTCTCCCGACTTTTTCGTCCACGAATTGGAGCAATGGAATCGTCGATTAGATTCCTTGTTTGAACATGCCAGAAAAATAATTCTCTTTTAAAAAGAAAGCTTACAAACGCGTNCTATGTGCTGACCTTCATTCACCCTAGGCTAGCTTACAGCTTAATATTTCATTGAAGTTGTAAAATATTTGTCACTTGCTTTATGTTCTGGTGCAGTGGATTTTGTATTCTGATCGTCCAGGGGAATATCACATATTCGTCCAATCGACAGAAGTAAACACGCTTGACAAAAAAAGATGCAAAGATAGGTGCGAGAGCTGACTTACCTGTGAGTTTGTCATCCTGGCCGTGATAAGCCGCTTCAAACAAATGATCTCCCGTCCGTTCGAACTACCGAATGGAAAAAGGACATTTAAGGTAAAAAGACGGCTTTGATGATGTGATTAAGGATAACCGTGATAGATCTACTTGACGAACGAAATGTATTTTGTCCACGACATACAACCCAATCCATTATTTTACCACTGATATCAATCTCTGATGTTTTCTCTATTTCCCCACTTCCCGACATACTGACATCAACGTCGATCGTGACTGAAGTAAAGTCCGTCTTACTAGATTTCAACCTTTAACGCACTTTTTTTACCGAGGCTTCCATAATCCTGTCAGTTTAAGCGATTTCAAAACTCCCCTCTTTTAAGCAGCACCCGTTCTTTTGTCAGTCTCTTTATACTCAAATTCCTTGCATTCCACAGGCTGTATTTTTTCCTGGTTCAATCATAACTTCTTCCGCATGCTGGCCCCCAAGAATATTTCAGTGTACTTTTCATGGTGTACAAAAAATAGTTTTCTATTACGTCAGACGCTCTGTTACTCCAGCTCATCCCTCCGACTACACAAGGCTACCTGAAAGCTGGAGCCCTGCGAATAACGTGGTTTCCTATTGTGCCCTTTGATTTTTTGAGGGGTTCCAACGAAGTGCCGTGGGGCCGGTTGACAACCTATACCTAACCTTCACTAACCCAACGACCAGTGCTTGCTTCTATCTTTTACCGTTACTATTTGGCTTGTGTTCTTCGTAGTTTACCTCAGTAGTTCATCCTTTTATAGCCTCTAATCGCTTGCACAGCAGCAGGCGACAGATCATCCCATTCAAGGTTCTATCCCAAGATGTTATATTTTCATCTTTTAGTCTTCCTTTTCCAACGGACTTGTAAAGTTAATTACCCTCTTTCTATCTACTCATCCATCCACCATTAATCCTCATATTTTAGAAACGGAATCAATAAACTGATTCTTACATAAATGCTCTCCAACTCTGATTGTGGAGTTTAACCTTTTTAAAGTAATTAATTTTGCCTGTAGTTAAAGTCCCAGAAGTATGAAGCACATAACATTATTCCTATAGACCCATTGCCACTGTTCACAGCATTCAGTGACGCGAATTGAGAAATAAAACTGAGTAACAAAACGGGTTTACCGAATTAACGGAACTACACAGGCCGTCAAAGAAAGTGCTGGTTTCTCAACTACAGGCATTAACCCTTATACTGAGGACGAAAACTTCCAGTCTTCGTTTCAGTTGGTCTGTGATGACAAATGGTGGAGAAACCAAGTTTCTGTTGTCATTTGCTCGATCCTGTATGCTACTGTTCAAACAAATACCCGTGTCCCAATTACATAAGCCACAATGCAGGAACGTCTATGAAAAGAAGCATACCAATGAAAAATGTAAAACCCTAAATTGGTCAAAACTTTATCTCTCACTAAGTTGGCAACATGAAGGCCATATGGATCATCATCATCATCTTACAGTGTAATACAGAGAAGTGAACTTCGTCGACCGCCGCCAAGCTTACAATGTACACAAGGTAAGTGAAAAAGTACAAGATGTATAGGAGTTGGGCCTTACTGGAAGGAGGCAAAGGAAGTGAATCTTTATGGTCAACAAACAGAATACAATACCTAACTGTGTATACATACCGCTTCAAGCATTCTGACCTGATATGAAATGATGACAAGAACGCCACTGCATTCGGTTAGTTGCCATATTCTTCAGTGCCTCCAACCAACCAGTTACACAGTCTTTCGGAACCCAACCTGGAGGACGGGAGACACCTACTCCACCTAATCGCTCTGTGCATATGGGTTAGCCTAATTTGAACGGGTGGCAATATATGGGCATACATGTGGGACCAATAAAACAGCCGGCTTAAAAGTGTATTATCATGAATCTAGATTCGTCAACCTAAGTGTGTCATTACGGTTAAAGAAAATTGGCTGATGGGAAAGTACAGTAAAATTGCTGGACAATTATACGCTGATTCCTGGAAACGAACAAAAAAGACGTCGGTCAGGAAGAACAGAGTGCTATGGATAACCATCGGAATGAACCTTAGTATATCCACGCTACGGTGTCACAAACTATGCCATTTCTCAGTTACCCAAAGAACACTCTGTCGAGGATTGAATAAGGACTCATTGAAATCCCGACGGTTAAAGCTAGAACATCTCTGGACCAAATCGCACATGAAAACCAATCTTGAACTTGGAATGTGGTGTTATTCATAGAGTTGTATCACTAGAACGTACGAATCACGGCTTACTTCAAAGCACATAAACAGACAATTCATAGCTTAGAGAGCAAATCAATGAAAACTGCTATTGTAATGCACACATATATAGGGTGCAACATAAATGAACGGGAAAAGCGACCTGATCAACTTGCAACGGAACTGCAGTGCTGAAGAAAATTGTGCTATTCTGAAAGGGAGCATGGTACAATGATCTTTATAAGAAAAACCGTTCCATAACTGGCTTGTGGGCTGAATATTGCCAGGTTGCCCAGACCAAGGCAGGTAAATTTTCGTGGGGAATTCACAACCGGAGCTTTCGGCTAGCCAGAGCCAACTCGCAAGGCAGCGGGAAGGTGTGTGAAAACCGCAATCCATTCGAGGCCGGTGTCCAGTTCATCGGACCATAGGCCCTTCGGACGGGGTCAAACGTCAAAGGTGCCCAATACACCTCAATGCCCAAATGAATCGGTGACCATTGCCACAACCGGGAAGGCGTGGGTGTGGTTCGTACGCCTCCTCATGGTTCGTTTGGAATCGGGGTTTTTGGCCAACTCCCCTAGGTGGACTACCAGCGGTCCACGAACCCGATTATAGCCCCGGATATCGTACGAGGTAGAGATACTATATATTATTATGAGAGATACTATGTGGTCTGATCATGGTAAACGTATATTAACCTGAAACTTTACTTTTTAGTTTTATTTTCGTGTCAAGTATTACAAACCAGAATAACGCAAAAAAAATTGGAAATTGCTGACGTATTTCAGTGTACTTTTTGAAGGGGTATTTTCATTGGCTCTAAGTGTAGGACGGAATCGAAGTTAACAGATCATGGGATGAAGGACTATTTGGGAATAAATGTGGAGGAACAATCACAAGTGTTGCTTACCGAAGCCAAACAGAGAACACTGTTCTTGGCCTTTGCCATTCCCGTGCGTTGATAACCGAATACCTCACCCTGTGGTGGCAGAAAAAATGTGGAGGACGGTAAGCCGCTTCACAGTTCACCGAAGACAAGAACACGGCTGATAAACACAGTCCTCAATAATCTGTGACTTACGCGATTTGTCATGACATCTGCCAACAACATGACATGTCGAATGTTCACCTCAACTCCATGACCTTCCATCACAGAAAGAAGCTCATCAATGACCACACGACGAGCAGCCTCAACACCAAGTACTTGTTCAACCTCCAATATATTATTACTCCATGTACGCTCAGGAACTACGCCCGGAACACACATCACCTGTACGGGTACAAGAGAAATGAGTATAGGGCTCTCGATGGGGATACTCAAACTGGGGCGATAGATCAGGATGGATCAGGGGGTAACTCACCTCACGCAACTTTGCACCTTCCACATAAATCTTATGTTCATAATCTTTGTCCTGTTGGATTACAACACGTGCCACTCCAGGAATGCCCTTGACGACGATATCCTCCAACACTTTAACTACCGTCTCAAGAGTGTTCAAATCAACCGGATAGACGTAGACGAAATTTTTCGAGTAAGTCACGCGCTGCATAGAGGTTGAAAGGTCAAATTGAGAACGAGATAAGTATGAGAAGGGAAAGAAAGCTAATTAAAATTGATGGAGTGAATGCGCAAAAGTAAGCGAAAGGAAGAAGTAAACGGATTACACATTAAGGAAATGGAGATCATCCAAAAATCCAAAAACGGTAAATGAAGTAGACGGATAAAAGCACTTAATCCGAGACTCGATAAGAATGTGCCAAAAACCTGGTGAATGAATTGGAACAAGAAAACCATGAAAGACGTTGCAGACAATAAATGTAGAATGCAACCATCTTAAGATTGCAGGCACAATTTCCAGACACTGAGAATAATGCAATTCTTGTATTCGTATGCGTCGGTCTTCAACAACCGGCATCGTCATATCTCAGTTTGGTTAGGGCATGTAGCTAGGTTCCAAAAACCTTTGCCATTTTAGTGGAGTGTGACAAGGTTGCTCTACAGACTTTCCAACATTATGTTTATCCAGTCTATATACATTGACATTTAACACTTGTTTTAGAACAAGACTGATACCGACGAGACAACTAAAATGGTTAGGGGACGTTTACATTTGAAGGGAAATGAAACCAACTGTGAAGAACAAAAAAGAACAGCGATTTTTTTGTTTTACCTTATTTTAGCGTTGTTTGCTGTTGGTCTAGTAAACAGTGAAATAACACTTCTCCCTCTTGATTTGGAAAATTCTGGCAGTATCGCATTGCTCAGTAACAGTCATGTTATTATTATTGCTTCTCGTGTACTTTTCTAGTTTATGTAGTTTTTTCAACTGTCACGATTGGGATGAGGATCTCACTTGCAATGCAACAAAACATTCATCTGACAGCTTTGTTCATTATTATGCTGCCTGTTTGTAGTTACCATTAGCGAGCCGAAGTGAGTCTCATCTGTTCCCGTGTAGTTTGGTAGCAAATTCATCCTCACAGGATAACAGAACTTCGGTGAGTTTATGCATGCGCTTCACACACCTGACAGTCATTTACCAAACCTCTCCTTGTTTACAATCGTCCCGTCACAGTAAAGAAAATCATTTGGAGCCAGCATATGAAGAATTGTATGGTGGGACCAGATGAAATTAACTCATCCTTTAGGATAGAGTAAAACAACTGTGATCAGCTGGTTGAAGATAATGAAGGACATAGCAGCGAAGGAACAGAATATGAGTTCATATTTTCACCTCAGATCAGATCAGACAGTTTGAAGAATTTGGTGCATACATCAAGAGTGGATGGGGTTCATGTCATTTGATGGAATATTGTGGTTTGAAGCAGAACTGAGGGAATTGGTGGCGACGTAACATACGAAACGAATAGAAACAACCAATAGAAGGCGATTTGGAATCTCGGGATAACGAATTCGCTCTAGGAGTACATCTTGTTTACATAGAGTATTAGTCAGCATTATTTGTCATTCGAGTTTCACGCTCCCTGCTGAAAAACCATTCCCCCATCAGTCGTTTCAAATTTTAACACCGACAAAGTTCCTTTGAGGGGACAATGAATCAAACAATAGGAAACATTAATGGAAAATATTAGATTTTTAAGCGAAGGAAAAGTGGGAACGCGCAAACATATGCTTACCGACAATTTAACTTTGCGCAATTTTGTTTGTTGTACCACTGAAGCCACACGAGCAGTTGTGATACCACGACGAGCCATGCGTTTTTCGTCCAAAGTGACTGCCACATACACATCCTCTGGGGTGAGGCATTGACGCAGACTAACTGAAATGTCGGCCAAGCGAGTAGGCTCAATCGCTAGTTTGACTTGTCGTGCTAATGAGGCAGAGAACGGATCGGTCAGAGTGACCGTGATCAGAGGGGTTTTGATTCGAGCGACCGCGTTCACAATCTCACGCATTCTTGGTACACCCTAGAAAAAAAACAAAAAAGAACAAGATTAGATACCAAAAAATTGGAATTTTTGTGTGAGCGAATGAAAGCTCACTTTTTGTCATGGATCCGTATGATTGGGGTAAAAGATCCCTATATTGGTACCCTAAATCACACTCGCAATGTGGTGACGAATGAAGGAGGATGCAATCGCACTCAGTGTGTTTCTTAAATGATACAAACTTATCAGTTCTGTTTGCAAACGAGCCTTGCACCCCATCAAATCACATGATCCTTTGCTTCTTCTTGGCCCAAATATCCTTGTTCCATGCACAAAATTTATTTTAAAAAGTGCTGTACAGTACGAATCAAACAGCGCTGAGTAAAATTCACGTCACTACAGTCGACAATGGTCGTTACTCGAAGTCGGCATCACCGAGGGAGTAAAGTAACGCAGAACAGTGAGCCAAAATTGCCAACATTTGAAGCACCTCAGAGTACTAAGAAGTTACCTGAGTGATATTCATGCTAGCGACTCCGGCAAAGTGGAATGTTTTCAGAGTCATCTGAGTGGCTGGTTCACCGACAGATTGTCCGCACAATGCACCGACAGCCGTGCCCGGCTCAATTTGAGCACGTTCGTATTTCTCTTTGATTCGAGTCAGGAAAACACGCAACTGTTCTCGTGTCAGACGTTCACCACCGGACCGTAGAGCTGGAGTTGTCGGGTCAGGACACCTGGCAACAAACTGCTGCCACGCGTCCAGTTGCGGATAGACTTTAGCTGCTAGGAAGGATCTACAATAAAAATGCATACGACACAAATGCTATAGATCAGAGAAATATTGTTCCCAAAACTTGGGACTTGGTAAAAATGGGTCTAGTTAGACCAATCGCAACTAACAGCTGTCAGACTTCTTTGCAATTCAAGGGAGCTTAATCTGATAAAAGTTGGAGCGGAATTGCTTTAACAGAATAGATCTCAAAAGTTGAAAACCCCACGTAAACCACTTCTATAAGATTTGGCCATTTGCTGCCAAATCTTTTCTAAACCTGAAAATGTTTTTTTACTTATTTATTTATTGAATATCTAAATGTAGTCCTCTTTCAGAAATGGGGCCGCGCTCATACAAAAGTTGTCTGGGTAAGTACAGAAATGGGAAAGATGGGTGGCGGGATTCGAACACAAGACCTTCAGGTCGATATTTTAATGACCTTAACAACTCGACCACTGTCGCAGCATTTTTTTATACACAAGTGCCATCGTACGACCACTTCATAATTGTAATGAATCGAGAATAAAGCACCCACATGGAGCAGGTCGCGATAGTGTTAAACACGTCTAGCATGAAAACCTGAAGGCATTGCTGTGTTTCAAATTTTAACAGCTAATGAAAATCGCACAGGAGCTGGTGGCTCTCGAACAAGATACCATTTTACAAGATCCATTTTACTAAACTCTTACGAAACGTTATGACACGACTCAATGCGGATGGGCCAATAGGACCCGCGGGTTTGTATTACCCCAGACAAATACTAGCCGGTGGTTGTGATCAATTTGGATCAACTTGACTTGAACTTGTCCGTTGAACTAGAACATCATGTCGCCGTCCATCGAAAGATGTGTCGAACGTCAGTGCTACATAAGAACAACCGATGATCTGAGCAGAACTCAACTAATCCATAGTCGTCGTTTCTTTCGTTGTCTTTATTATGCTCAATTTTCTAAATTGCACCTTAAACAACCATGCCAACACAACAATACCGCCGCCTAAGTTATTCGGGATGAATTGAGTGAGTTTGTTAGAGAACTTATCCCTTTGTGAATCGGGCATATAGTCGGTCGGCGCATACGCGGAGATTATAAATAAACACCGTTCGGTGTTGTTTTCATTATAAACACTGGTGGAGATCAGTTTTGTTGCTTGATGCAATACCCAATCAGCGCAGACCAACTCAAACAGCTTAATCAGTCCCTGAATATTTGTTTGTGATACTCATCAGACACCAATTGCAAGGGAGTCGGTAGCACGCACAAGACAAGCTTGTTGATCTACGTGCATGAGAATCCTAAGGTTGAAGGCCCTCACATCAAAAGGTCGATGAGGCTTTAGAGCTTGTAGCTCACGCAGTGGGTGAAACTCCTACAATGTTCATTGGAGATGAGCTTGGCTGAGTGACAACGCAGTTATCTGTAGGGATACTACCGACCAAAGGGATGGGCAAAGGAAGGAGGTTGAACAGAGAATCCAAAGTTGACATATACCGTCAGTAGCTCACTTATAGCCAACCTCCTTGATCTATGAAACGAGTAGCGCGGTTTTGATTATCCATGGCAGCGACGGATGCAGTATAAAATTCGTTTTAATTAGTGTTCATGGTTGCGGCACTGGTGGGGCGACCGAACACTAAGCAGGAGGCCATTTAGGGTTCACAGCCAATGCTTTCGAAGAAAATCTGATCACAAGGCAGCAAATGAGGGGAGTGGTCACCAATCAAGTTGGATCAATTTTTCTTTCATCATTTGTACAGGACGCCAATTGGAGTCGACCCTCTCCGCCCCCCCCCCAAAAAAAAAAANACCAAGAAACTGAACTTCTTTTACCTCTACTCTCTAAACTTTCAATCAAGTTCAAATCTCTTGGCTTGACAAAACGAGAACCTGTGGTTACATTATACGTTTTGCTCAAACTGTTGTTTGGCAGATTGGAGTCTTATGTCAAAATTGTGAAAAGTTAAGTAGCCTCAGTGGGATTCTTTGTCTAACCTGAACATTGCTTGCGTAATTGTTCCATTAGACTCGTGCAATTCTACTCAGAGTCTATTCTCCATGGATTAAAGGCAACGTAAACCGCACTATCTTTTAACCGTCCCAATCAGAAAACCATACCTGTCGATGGAAACAGTAGAATGTGGCATTTGGCAAACTGATTACCAAGCAAAACGGAAATGAAAAAAAGACGGTAATTGAACCAACCTGATTTCAGCGTGCAATGTTGGATCCAGAATAGCGAAAGGCTCCAAACTCATGGCAGCGTTCACAGCTACCTGGACTTGGTTCGAGGTAAGAGATTCTTCATCATGACAGGGCATGCTTTCCTAGACTCAGCGGAAAACAAATTGAGCCAAATAAGGTACTAACACAAGTTAATCTGTACACCCAAAAGAGTAACCAGAAACTTTAGTCTTGCGAATGTTATTACAGGATAGTACTTAGTGGTTCAAACCATTTCGTAGAGTGGAATTTGTATTTCTATCGTGCAGTTTACCGGTTTTTAATTCGCATCGTGAACTGTTTCCCATGCATGAGGAACAAAACTAAAAGCATGGCATCGAGCATATGAGTATTCTACTGAGTCAGTGGTCCCGATGTGTCTCGAAGCACCGTCAGAAGCCGAAGTCCGAAACTTTGAATGAAAATTTCGAACTAACAGAACACACACAGAAATCGTGCGTCACATGCAAAATTAGAGTTTAAAAACGGAACTATGTGCAGCATAATTTCTATCCTTTCTGTTTTATAAGAAGGATGGTCGTGGAAAAACGGTTTACGTAGCTGTCACCAGTATGCTTTAGGTCCTAAGGTCCGATACAGGAGCCCCATTATCGTCACCCAGTTTCGCTACTGACTGGCTGAATACCACGTTGATGCTGAAAGAGCCTTATGCAGTTCGATACTGCAAATCCTGGAGGATAGGTTGCTGGTTTCCATGCGTGAACAACAGGTCCTCGTGACTATGAGGTTGGCCTGTTTTGGTGATAATCGTAAAATAAGGTAATAAAAAAATCCATGTTCACAGGCAGATATTTGCATTCCAAAGCTGCAGAGAATGATACCAAAAACATTCACCAACGAAATAAACCGAATTGAACACCTCAATAAGACTAACAATGGGATGAGCAAATCACACAATCACAATGATCTACTTTCCAGTAATAGGGACTAACGATCCAAGCCTCGGGGCAAATAGTGATGATATAAATGGCAACTGATTAGGATATACGTGATTTCGAGTTTGATGGAAGCGAAGAACAGTACAATCAAAGTCGTGTGGCTATTACAGGGTTAGACACTCAGACCCGAAATCGCTATGACGATTGATGCCAATTTATATTAGAATATACTATAAAGCACAGAAGACGAGACGTTTTAACAACCCCTTGAGTGCACTAACAGATACCGAATGAACCAGCGAACTAGGCCGGTTCTCACAAAAGAAAAACTTATCTGAACACAAAACTATGTATCTATGTCAAGCAATAATCAATAGAATAATTTAACAAAAGAAACGCATCAGAAAATCAGATAAGAAAAACAAAGATTGTTAAAATAGCTAGTGTTTTACACAAAGCAACTGGCTATACAGAACAAAACAGATACCACAACTTACTCGAACATTATTCAATTCTCGAGTCATGTCTATGGGGAACTTTTCAACTTCCATTTCGAGAGGATCGAGACCGTCTGAGCCGTAACGAAACTGAATTATATCACCACGACTATCGCGCACTGTATTGTCATATGCCACGGCCAAATCTTCCAAGAACTATTTATCGAGAGAGGGGATTCAAAATCGAAACGTATTTGGTTTGCTTTGTAAAGACGAACTTCATGCCAGCACTACAGTTAAAGGCGTATTGACACGTGTAATCAGTTTTAACGGAAATTGTCCGGCGGTGATCTACCAGTGGTCTACTGGTACATATCTCCGAATTAGACCCAAGCAATGAACAAACAAACGAAGACAGTGGACATGGGATAGAAATCTACTAATTGTATGGCAAGCAAAATAACTGCTCATGAAGCAGACGCATGAGACGCAAGGGACTAGAAATCAAAATTTACCACAGGACAACGTTTGATGAATCAGACAACAAAACGTTGAGGCACGGGTAAAGTTGGTCAAATGTGGATTTCGACAGCGAGAACAGAGAATTACCTTGACCAAACGGCGTTGCATGTAGCCCGTATCCGCCGTTTTAACCGCTGTATCAGTTAGACCCTCACGACCGCTCATTGCATGGAAGAAAAATTCGGACGGAGTAAGACCAGAATAAAAGCTGTTTCCGACGAAACCTTTGGCCTCAGGTGTCCTAGATCCACGTGGAAAATGAATTAAACTGCGACCGTTGACAACATCCGGAACACGTTTCCCACCAATTACCTGTTGGCCGACACATGCGATCATTTGGGATATATTCAAAAACGAGCCTGAGGCACGGAGATGCATGACAAAGAGGGACGGAGAAAAATGAGGTGTGGATACATAAAGATCAACAAAACTGGTAGTGAGTAAATGCCCAAAGGCAAAATGATAAGAAAATCCGATAGGCAAGAAGCTAGTTGGAAAAGTCTGATTATTTCCCATTAGCCACATAAAAGGATTATTAGTCCTGTATCACATCTGATTCAAACCGCATCAAATTATTTAGGGAAGGAACCTTACGTGAGTGAAACAAATGACAACTGTCTGGGCTGAAGTGTTGGGTGACAGTGCCGCTGCCGCCGATTTTGAAATCTGAACTAGCTCTTCCCAAATGATGAAACAGTGTTTGGAATGCGATACCTGTGACTGTGTACAGGACGACAGTGCCGGATTGTTTTCATAACCATGGTAACACTTGAAAAATGATGTCCTTCTCATCGTTCTTCTTTACGCCAAGTTTAAACCCGGAGTGAAGCTCACAGTTTCAGTTTCACATTTTACAACCGTTATCCATGCACTTTCGTGCGCCGATTGCCATTTGGACAAAAGAGCAAAAATGAAGAACGGAATGCTGCAAGAAAAGTCAAGCGGAAGATGAAGAAATCATATAGAATAGGGTTAGAGGAATTATGAGTCGATCCACGAACGCCACTGTTTACGACACCCAGCCATTTCATTCAGTGTCTCTAACCATCGGTGACCATCATTCCGAGGTCCCCAGCCAGGGAGCCTAAC
>UZAN01047012.1:10725-22463 GCA_900618425.1 Echinostoma caproni
CTTGTTTGATGGGTTTCTCTGTAGACAAATGACTAAGTCCTTCAATGAAGCTGTGGACGTCAGCGTCCTAGACTCTGCTTTCATTCATCCATCTGGTGGCACTCCACCAGTCCATGTCCCAAGTGTCAACTCTGGTGCTTTTACCCTCAGCAATATGGACATATATGTCTACTTAATCTCCCAAGAATACCCCAGATGTAGGAAATGTTAGGCGTCCTGCTACTCTCGCGAATTCCTTGAAGCTGGTCTTATCACTGGATGAATGACTTTGCTTGTAACTGAGGTCGCCCCTACAACAAATGAATGTAATTCCCCGAATAGAAGGACATAGGGATGCGTCGTCGTTATAATATTCACCGCACCACGATGACATTGTGATTTCAATTACGAAAGAACGAACGATAGGACACACCACAGTTTGTCTCAAACCAAGTACGTGTGTCTCAAAAGGTGGTTCCTCATTTTCCGCTCGATTGTCAAATCTGTAAAAACCCTATTACTCAGTCCCAAATTCAGCTTCCCGGGGCATTCATTCGCAACAGGCAAGGGCTCCTTGAGTTGATCGGAAAACTGACGGATCAACATGCAATCTGGAGCGCAATAATTGGCCACAGTATTGTTGATGACTCCCCTCAGATCCCATGTACAATAGCTGGTTTTTGGACATCATTTGAAACGCTGCATATCTTTCCTTTGCTTTCAGTAGTGATCTTTCAGTTCCACATCCTGCTCATATCCAAAAGTATGCTGACGATGTGGTTTTGTGTCAGACCGTTTCTTCTTCGGAATTTTCCTCCACTGAAAATCTGTCGCGAATCCAACAGCTTCTAAGCCATTCTGGCCTTAATCTTAACACATCTAAACGCTTAGAGTGCATTTTTACTTCTTCCCGCTCTACGTCGGACTCTGTAACCATTCATTAAGGATATTAACCTTTTGTCTAAAGTGACCTCAGCCAAATATCTGGTTGGTACTGTCGATAATAATCTTCGGTGGTCGACACACATTTAGAACTGTATGGGAAAACTCCGGCACCTCTCCTTTCAGTTCCGAAAGCTCAGACAATTTCGCACTCATCAACAATTTTTGTTCTCTTTTGTTCAACGATGCGTTTTACTTTACTGCTCCCCTTTAGTGTTTCCCGGTCTATTGAAACAAGACTTTAAAATTATCCGTCGAGGATTGATGATAATAAGCCGTGCATCTTTAATTTCTGCCGAGTCATTAATCACAGAACTTATTAATAGTCTTGTATGACCTTTGCCAATAAGTTTCTAAACGACCCCTCCCAACCTTTGCATCATGAATTGTCTTCTTGTCGCTCCCACTCAATCACTCATTCTTCTTATCGTTATATACCCTATCGAATGAAAACTCATAAAAACTCTCATATCTGATTCGAATCTTGAACCAAGTAAGTCTTTACTTGAATGAATCAAACTTTAGAGACATGTTTTACACAGCACTCTATTGGATTTGTTCAGGATTTGACCAGTGTATAATTTTTAGCTGAAATGTAAGCATATCTCAGCTTGCAAAATGTATACAAATACAAACATAAATCTGAAAATTCTCAACCTCCCCCCCTCTCCCTCGAGCCTCGCATATCCCGATTTCACTTGTTCTCTCTCTCTGTGTGTGTGGCACTTAGTCCAGCAAAAAAACAGAAACATGCCCGTGCATCTAAATCCAGTTTTGTTATACAGTTTGCAATCATTTCGTCTGTCTTGTCACCAATTGCTTCCGAAATGCTATGTGTGACGGCTCATTTGTACTTTTCTGACAGCAATACAAGCACAAACGCCTTCAGACTGACCATTTAGCTTACTGACTTGATGCTATTCGTGGTAGTATTGGTTCAAGTGATTGTGTTCTTATTAGTGTGTGTGTGTGTATGGGGGGGGGGGAAGTCGTTGATGAAGATGGTGCTTCTGCGGTTGCTGTTGTTGTTGTTGGTGGTGACACTTGTAAACTAATCGGTATGCCAACAACTCCTATATAATTATAAAAACACTAAAAAGTTTTTTACTTACTGTTATCGTAGCTCACAGTTTGAAAAACACAAGTTATACATTAAGACGGAACTAGTTGCGTGACTCGGTGGCTTGTATTCGTTTTTTGTTTTTGTTTGAGGCCTCATCTCGTTTAAGATCAGAGAGACTGTTCGTGCATTGCATCAGCTACCCCCGGCCACCCAACTCCAGCTACTTATATCAGCTCACCATATGATGGTTTATTTCTCTCCTTCTCTAATGTGGAAAGAATAAAACGGGATTACGGCACGAAAGGCAACCATTAATTTGAATTATGTATTCCAATGAATTTCGACCGGTGGAAAACGGTTGTGCAACTAGCATTCTATAGTCGTTGATACAATATTTTACCAACAGTCTTTTAACGATGCATAATGAAGTCATCATTTCAATGACTATCATAAGCGATTTCACTTAAAGAAAATTCATCGCACATTTGACACAACGTTTGATCTCAATTGTTTGAATTGGAGAGTACGTTTAAAAACCGGGTTAAAAGTTCTGCCACATCAGCAGACAGAGAGTGCATTGAACTTCATAAATTATCCCGCGGTCGGTACATTTTCATAAACTTTGATCTCCGACGATCCTGATGATGAATGGGGTATCTCCTTAATGGACTGGTAATACTCATATCAAAATTAGGCAGTTGGATAACGGATCAATAAGTTATCCGATGGTCTACTCGACAAAGTAAGTTACTATATCCGACTGTCAGCCCATTTTCTGCCTTTGTTTCGTGTTCAATCTAACCAGGGAAGTTTATCGTAGGGCATATCTCAAAGAAAAATTCCGTTCTTTCAAGTGTGAACTTATTGAACAGCGTTGAGATGTACAGAAACCGCACTAACATAACCTGCATCATCCTAAACACTAAAATAATCGCACAATGGGTTAGTAGTAGTTGCAGTAAGATACCAAATAATAAATTGTGCTATCTTGATTCTGGCCATCAATTCCGTCTGCCATCAATTTCGGCAGTTCATGTACTTGGTTGAATCACAGAAAGATGTAACGATTTGCTATGTACATTACCTAATCATCTTTGAACACCATGACGATTCTCGTTATACAATGCTTTCATATTGTATACGATTACCTTGCCGAATATTCTGTTACACAACAATAATGATGATTTTATGACGTAAATATTTCCGTTTTCCATGTTCCTCTATATTTCTCTCATAATTCAATAGTGATAAGTCAATGTAGTGATCGTAGTAGTATTAGTAGTAATAAGCACGGAACTCGGAACACAAACCCCGCAATAGGAATCACAGGACACGAATCAAGGATCAGCTATCACGGACTGGATTACTAAAGCACTGGACCGCAACGGCACGAGTTCGCAATATGCTACGAGAACGAGACACCAGAAAAGGCCACAAGAATGATGGTTCGTAGTTCGGTTATTGGAAGAAATGGGGGCGATTAAATAATATGTACACAAGAAAATCAGTGGTTATCTAGGCTTCCACCAATGGCATTGCAGTATTGCTTGCATAATTCTGCTTCTATCTGCACTGTCTCGGATTGGCTGGCACAACCTGTTTATGGCGTGAAGTCAGAAGCCGTACGTGTGTCATTGACGTCACCTTTCAAATTTGATCGATCGCAGGTGTCCAGAAACTGTAATGCGCCGCTCCAGGGTGGACGTCATGTCGCCGTCATCAATAGATAGATTTGTAGCCTAAAACACCCGAGTCTATTCGGTTCTATAGAGTACAATTTTGCGAGCAGTCACCATTAAGTGCATTTCAGTAGTTCCATTCGGAGTGTTGTTCATGCTGGTCGCCCTATTTACGTTGCTTTAGCTGACATACTACTGCTACTGTTTTGCGGTGCAGGAATGGCGCCGTGAAGGGATGCTCTTGTATACAGATCGCTTCGAACACTTGTAAAGAAATATAATGTTTTAGAATGGCTAAAAAAAAATAAAAATGGTTTCTCGTCAGGCACTTGAACTCGGTCTTGAAAGGTGCCCCAAACACCTTCACGGACACATTATTTTCTTTAGCAGCAATCGAACATCAAAAAATTCGTCGAAGTGAGCCAACTATTACCCTTGGCGCAAATCGGTCTCGGTTTGGATGGTCCTACATTTATTTTTGGAACAAGATTCTGCTAACCCCACTGGACTTCACATTTGGGGTAATATTTGGCTATCGTTTTATATTAAATAATATTTGCATATATTGGTTTTGTTTGTTCTGGGTCAAACAAAGACCGGATAACTTATTTCTGGTTTAAGACGCGGAAAGCAACTAAAAAGGTAGAAATAGGAATAGGTGTGTTAAGCGTGACGTCGCGCACAGATGTCAGAGATCCAGCCTGTTACGATCAAATCGTGTTCTCGTCGTACACTAATTCGGTTCAAATGTACTTTCATTTTTCCCATCACGTTTTACCCATAATTCACAGTTCCTTGTCCCCGATCCACAGTCGTCGAGCGTCGAACACAACCGTTCAACCTCCATCCATTGGGGTTTGGGTTAAATGATTATGGGTCAGGGTTAAAGAATTGCGACTTTTGGTTGAATATTGCTTGATGCGAAGCGGTGTACGTTTGGGTCCTGACCGAATAACAGTTCAAAGGAAAGCGCGAGTAATGATTACACACTTCAGTTTGATGCAGTTCCCGTCAAACGGCATAGACAACAACTGTGAATGATGCCGTAGAAGTACTACTGTGGGAGACAGTCGCATCCAGCAGTTCGTACCCAAATGAGTGTCAATGAATGGAGTGTTAAACCGCGTATGAGAAATCCGTCGGGATAAGCTCCGAATGTTTGTGCATTCGAACTAGTTACATTCTTCTCGTATAAATTTAACGGTCGAATTCGATTTGTAGGTAGCGGTTCTCACTCTTCAGAGGCTGTTCAGCGAGTTGAATAGTATAGATGATTAAGCAGTACACCTAGAGCCTGGGATTCGATTTTGCAATGATCAATACCTTATTGGAATAAAATTTTACGTGTCAAATGGATTTTTTTCTGGTACTCCCGGTTTGATGATTCAAAGTGGTACTGCAGTGCAATGAACCACATGACGACATCAATTTCGTGCAACCAAGCTCCCCCCCCGCCCTGGTCCCAAGTTAATCATGTGTGATCACCTTCGTCAAGCGCTGCACCTAACATGTTTCCAACTGAGTTCGTTTTGGTAGGTGCTTTTTCAAAGCCAATGGTGTTCGGGGGCTTGTGAGTGACCCATGTAACATGGGCAATGACGTGTAGTGAATAAAACAACACTCAACTGCTTTCGGGTAGAAAATTTCACAGTATACCAAACATTGTCAACACCGTAATAAGTACTATCCTATTGACAAAACAATTAATAATCAACGTGTGCGTACTGTGCGTACTGAATGATACAGTTAGTCGTGGCTGCGTGCAGACAGAAAGAAAGTTTTATTACTCATCTATAAGATTACTATGTGGCGCGGACGTGGGATACGGTTTTCAGTTTCTCAAGTATCGGCTAAAATAGTTGTTATAGAAATGTAAACAACTAGCCTAATTCAGTTCATAAATGAACCGTGAAACTCTTTGTTTATCAAATGAAGCAGCTGCTTTGGTTGTATTATCTGTAACGTAAGAAAATCCACGGGAGTGTATTCCGTGTTAGACTGACTAACCGCCTGTAGTGAACTGTACAATGAGTGAATGTATACTCGTTCCATCGGAATCAACTAGCATCAAAAATCAAAGATTTATTATGGAAGCAACTTGCGAACTCATGTTTTTCTTGTACCATAGGTTCGTGTTGTGGTTAGAAGACAGTGATACATACACATCCTTGTGTAAACTGTCATAGGATACGGGCTTCTTTCACTGCTGCACTCAGCTTCACTTATGTTGGTATGTGCTAATGTTTTATCGAGTCTCAGTTTGAAAGCGTCAATACTTGGTGTACAGACGACGTGGGGTGGGAGAGAGTTCCACATCGAACAAACTCTGACTGCGAATGACTGACGCCGACATTCCAGTCGGCATTTTGAGACCACTAGTTTGAACGGATGTCCTGTAAGATGAACGTTGGGTGATAATTTTAGCAGCGGGCAACANCTTGGATTTTGCATTATTTGGTATACCATAGTCATGTTTTCTCTGACGCGCCGCTAGTGACTTCAATCTCTCTGAGTACGAATAGCGATTCAACCCCTTAAAACATTCCGGTGGTCATCCTTTGTGAATGCTTCAGCATTTTGCAGTCACGTTGTAGCCATGGTTTCCATGTCTGGATGGCGTACTATGTGAGTGGGCGAATGTGTGCTGATATTGGACGGGGGGAAAGCGCTGACTCAAATCGGCAAAAGACCAGCCTAAGCAAACCGACATTCTTTACAGTTGCGTTGGACACCTNTTGAGTGAGCAGCTTAAGTTTTCTTGAATGATGGTGCCCAGGTCCTTCTCACTTGCGTCGTGTGGCGGTTGTCCATTTCCGAGGAAATACGAAAATCGCCGCTTGTGTCGTAGAGATGGAACCTTGCACTTTGGGACATTGAATTCAATACCGTTCATAAGAGACCCGAGATGAGTTGCTTTCAGTTTTTCCTGGAGTGCCAGTGAGCCCGCTGATTACGTTACTGTATTCCAAATTTTGCGTCACCTGCAAACAGTAATGATTTTGGCCCCAGAGCCTTCGGTAGGTTGTTTATGAATGTTAAGAAAAGACGCGGGCCACGCTCAGATCCTTGTGGAACCCCACGGGAAACATCCATAGGACTGGAAAGCGAATCAGAAACACGAACCGATACGGTTCGATGTAGGAGAACATCTTTGATTCATTCAAGCGTGAGGCCCCAAATACCGTGATTATAGAGTTTCCGCAGTGGAATGTCGTGGTTCACCTGATCGAACGCTTCGGAGATGTCTAGAAAAAATAACGTTTACCGCATCGTCGTCATCAACTGCTTTTATCCATTCTTCTCGCGCGATCAGCAAATTGGTCGTGCAGGCTTGCTTCTGTCGGAATCCATATCGACTCGGTGACGGAAATTTGTGCTTCTCTAGGTGTTCCATTAGGGATTCTGCTATTATGGACTCCATGACTTTGGAAAACACTGGAAGGAGGGTTACAGGGTGGTAGTTGGCGGGATCGCTACGGCAACCGCATTTGTAAATTTTCTTCCGTATCTGTACATGTTATCCGATTTCATGATCTCTGAGGTACCAGGTTCGTAATTTAAACACGAGATAGGTTCTAAATTCGGCATTTGTGATCATCAATTACACTTTTATCCATTTAATTATTACATAGAATTCGTTCCAACTCGTTTATACGATTGAATGTTTTGGTAAAGACACAATGGTTGGGAATGGGACTCCGAACCCCTCGGTTCCGTTGAATCAAATAGAGTACGGGAAACAATGTGTTTGTTTCAACCAGACCAAATCAAATGACAGGTAAATGCTATATGTTTGGGTCGGGCACCGTCGCCAATTCATTAGAACTCTAGTGATATTAAGTCCTCCCGAGGATCTGTGTTTTACACCTATTTCCAATTCAACGGACAGCTATACGAACAATACTAGACACTCCGATGGGGTCACCAGTTTCAGAACCCATCGCAGAGACTGGAGACTATTGTAATTCCTATCAATAACCCGAAACTGTGGGTCAGGCTAGTTGATGACACCGCTGTCATACTGAAATTTAGCCAACTGGAGGAGACGCGCCGCCTAGTCAACAATGTTTTTCCTGGAATCGAATTCAGCCTGGAGAAACAACATAACGAAAAACTACCCTTTCTGGACGTATTGGACAAACGAACCGAAGAGGGGCAACTAGAAACCGACTCCTAATGAAAGCCAAAACACGCGGATCAGATCCTCAGCTTTCACAGCAACCACTCCCTGTTCCACAAGAGAAACTGTTTACAAACACTTCTCAAACGAGCAAAAGTGCACTGCAGCAATCTCTAGCTTCAAAAGACAGAGGAAACCCACTTTTTTGAGGTGTTTTGACGAAACGGATACCCACGGATTTTTGTGCTGCACGCGACGCTCAAGGAGAGGACAACAATCGAGGACCCGGTAGAAGCATCAAATGGACATCCAGAAGAACGACTGATGACTAATGGAACAACACTACCATATATGCAATGAGTCACAAACATGGCAGTCAGATTAACCAACCATCAACCATCAGGAAATTTTGGTGGCACATAAAACAGCAGCGAAGGTGAGGACTTTTCTATCTAGACCAAAGGTTCAACCGCCAAAAGAAAATTCCCCAAACGTCGTATACAAGTTAAAGTGCCAAAACTGCGACAAATACTGCGTGGGACAAACCAGTTGGAAGAGAAGAACACGACGGTCAAACGGCACAAGGAGAAGTCACAAATCTCAATTCACACCGATGCTGAGAATCACGTGCTCGAACTGGACAACGCAAGAATAATCGGAAGAGGAACCGCCAAGTCAATACGGGAGTTCGTCGAAGCCTGCCACAATAGGAAGGACAGTATAAATGGGCATACGGAACTGGGACCTATCTATCACTACCCAAGGGAACACTGGTGACCTGAAGCTGCCCTAGCTAGAATCACTTCAAAACCAGTTCTAACCAGTTTGAAACCGGATTGCGGTTGATCTAGGAAAGCCAGTTGACCAATGAGAAAAATGATGTTCACCAAGATAACAAAACAGCCAATCAAATCACAGCAAATAGTTGCTATTGCCCAATAGGATTAAAAGGACGCAAACAACCAATCGAAACCCTCAAACAGAACTATATAAGCCCGATCCCACTGAGGACTGACGCTTCTCCGAAGTCGCACCGATGATGATGTTGACGTGCTTGGCTGCGAAACGTCCGTGAACAAGACTTCCAGCTCGGAGAAATCACTAATAACAAAGTCCTTCCGAGGGTTGGTATTGGTGTAGACTAGACTTTCTGGTTTCATTTTAGAGCTTTTCAAACACAGAGTACCCTTCTACCTAGTTAAAAAGATAACGTTGAAATAGTTTACAAGATCAGTGTACATGTTATGTATTTCGGCTGAATGGCAGATTTGGAACAATGCCAGGAAAAAGACATAGAAATACGGAACCACCACTTGGCAGAATGTGCCCAAACGTTCTACGGTAAATAATTTTAGATATGTAGACATATATGTTATGCGACAACAGGTAAGTAAAGGAAAGCAAAAACCGGGGTGGTTTGAACAAATTATTGTCTTAAAAGTGAATATAAACGAACTCTCTTTGGTAGGGCTCAAGGAAAGGAATATGTTTCGAACTTGAGCGATCTATACCAGGTAATTGTGTAATAAGATAACCTTGCAATCGATGTTGTTTTTGGTGTTGAATTCAATTAGTCAATCAGAGCACAAATCACAGCAGGTTGTGAATCGCAAGTGGGACGCGTGGATCGTTTTATACGGGTTTCCATCCTGAGCGTAGGTGATGAAGTCATTCGCACAGTTCACGTTCCACCCCGGACAGAAACTCATTACGCACAACTAATGAGTAACAAACCGAACGGAACGATTGTCCAGTGCTCTTTGCTGGGTTCCATGAAAAAATCCGATGGTTACTGAGATTGGCCGCGTTTCCAAAGCTTAGAATCAGCCTGATACATATTTTGAAAATTCAGAGTAGCCTTAAAGCATCAAGCTTGGATTGAATCATTCGCATAAGGCGATGACCGTCGACCGTGTAGCTCAGGGGTAAGGGTTTGAAGCACCAACCCGATTGATCGCGGTTCGAGTCCTGACAGGGACACAAAAGGTACGCACTGCTGATGAGTCCCAATCAGGACGAAGCAACAGTCTGGTGCGCTTTGTCGGTTATCACAAACATTTCCATCGCACTTCAGAGCAGGCTTGCTTATCCATTACAAACCATCAGTACGCGTTCCAAGAAAACACGAAAAAGTAAAAGCCAACGGTAAGCCAAAGCGTTAGCCAAAAATCAACTATTATCAATATCGTTATTGGTGGCTCACAAGAGTGAAGCCCCGTAAAGATTTAAGGATCCTTATAGATCGAATTAGGATACCATTGTTCGGTATATAATTTTATCTTGAATCTGATCAGCGATTTCCTGTTTGCGACAAATCATTTTGGAAGTGAATGTAATAGTTTCAAACAACTGCGATACTTAGAGTCCTGAATCAGCTTATACCATCAAACAGGGTGAATTGTTTTGTTGGATGTGCCTCTGTTTGGTAAATGGAATAGAACAAGATCATTCCTTTGCTTGCATAGACCCCCGATTATGTTGGAAGTCAAATACGTTGGTGCAATTAACACATACGACCATCACCACCAATAACAAGAACAACAACAATAGCAAGGGCAAAAAACAGCATCAAATTGAAGATGTGAATGGGGTTTCCATTTAACATGAAACGCAGAGAACATAATCAAAAAGCGAGACAGCACACATTAGTCTCGGAAAACCGTAGTGATTAGGTAAGATACTTAGAAACAATAATAATAATAATGGACAGATGTTTGTATATTTGGGATGTAACAACGCAACAAAATGAGGTTAGGCAACTGAGTCATTGTCTTGTTCACGGTCAGAAGATGCGCACAAACTCCACATACTAAAGGTACCTTAAATATGTCTTGAATGTATTTTTACTTCCTACTTTTATTTATTGAATGTACAAATGTACAATCAACATTCAGAAAGGGAGGCCGCGGTTATACAAAAAGTCTGCCTCGAAAATACTGACCAAGGGAAGACGGGCGGCGGTTTAGCGGTTCAAACCCGGGACCCCCAGGTAAAAAATTGGTGACCTAACCACCTGGCCACCACTCCCTCACTCAGTAATTCGTTTGAAAACGAATAATTCTGGACAAGTTCAAACAATATAACTATCCCTGGTGGTGATCGTTATTGTCAAGGTGGTGTTGGGTTTCAGTTTGGTTCAATTCACTTCCCACAGAAGACGAATTGGGACTGGTGCAAATCGTGCGTAAAGCTTTTGTGTTGTCCGCTGTTTCTTGGGGGTTCCAACCCTTCGAGTTCAGAGCGTGTTGGTGAATAGAAGATTGTTAGTGTGCAGTGTCAAATCCCTAAAACGTTTCCTAAAACTGAATGGTTCATTTTAACGTTTAATTTTAGGGAATACCAGTGGATAGGACTTACCTATTTTTCACTTGACGATTTCTACACACGTACAGCTGATTGCTGCTTCCGGTAATTTATTCGACAGTAATTCATTGCTGATGTGAAGAAACTGGCCCATGGGTTTACCCGAAAATGAATTGTTTACAGTCTAAGATAATGTACCCCCCAGCCGGTGGGAGGAAAAAGCGAGATAAGATCTTCGAACCCTAAGTCAGCAAACCCTTTGACAATCTCAAGAGTCTCTAGAAGATCGTCCCGCATTCGTTTGCATGTCAGTGAGACTAAATCCAGCTTCCTCAGTAGTTTTTTATTTCTTTTGTCACTAATCTGTTACCATTCATGTTTCTAATCGTTTGTATTCGTTCTACGATTGTGAATAATAATGTCTCTTCTCTATTTGGAAAGATTCCCGATTTATCCCATCTTTCTTATTACATACTTTCAGGTGGTAAACAGCAGACGGGACGAACCCCACATTCACAAGAACCTGCTGTTCAGCGATTGAAACCAGGAACCCCGGGACTTAGAGTGGTGAAACACATAGGGCCCCAATAGGTTAGGCGTGGTATTGAACCGGATGACAGCAAATTTGCCTACCACCGAAGTTGGGTGGCAG
>UZAN01047014.1:10409-27564 GCA_900618425.1 Echinostoma caproni
CGTTTTTATCAATCAATAATCGAATGAACACAAGTCATGTGTACAAAACGATGTTTTGTCATGATTCACTGGTTTGACCGGATTGAAATAGATTGGTTTCTTTAAATTGTATCGGGAATTGCACACGGATTATTCCTATTATCATATTTTGGTCTACGTTCAGTCAACCCAGTGGCAGGACTGACATTTACAGTCGGGATCATGATCGATACACTCACAGATCATCAAAAGAGATGCAATGAGTGACTAAGATGGTTCACTTCGAACAAATCATATAAATGTGCACACATGGGGAAGTGTGTTGACACAATGAACAAAAGGACAGAAGTGCCTTGAACAACAAACTGCCATGAAGAGATTCATAATTAAAATGCTTCCAAACAAGGCATCATCCGACTGGATAGAGGTAACTGTAGTAACTGCAATAGACGCGAATAGGGGATCACTGTGGTATTCGTCCTTCGAAGTACTATCGTCAACGAGGTGTAGGAAACAAACCACGGAAGTAGCTGTTCATTTATGGGAAGAAATAAACANNATAAACAGGATTCAATCGTAGGTACAAACACAGGTCATTGAGTAAACATATTTTAACCAATCGCCTGTACTTATTTTCTTCGTCACAACGCTTCTGTTTGAATCGTACGGCTTCTGATTGGTTGATGTTATTGGCCTTTGGTTCATTGTCCAGAAACTGTTACGCTTAGTCCCGGGGCTGGCGTTGTCCCGGAGGTTGAATCATCACACAGGAACTCAACAAAAACACATGGGCGTACGAAGTTCAGTTTCCCACCCAACCAGAATAAACGTCCATTTAGGTTTATGCTCAACTTCTGAGAGGGGTTGGAAAACGATTGCGTTTGTAAAGGAAAAATATTGCAGATCCGGGACTATATCCAACCTTTAGACTCTTTGTGCATATTAGATGCACCTCAAGGAATAACTGCAATGGGAAATTATATGATAGCCTATTGATAACCTTCATAGCATATCTCACTCAGTCTGACAACTATCCTATTGTGGCTTGTTGTAAACAGCGGTTTGATTACCTCAGCATCCGTTTAGTGGTTTGATGTTGCTACTCCGCCGTACTTGAGCTCCGTTGTGACGCGAGAGGAGCACGGCAGTCCGAAGATATTCATTTGTAGTTCAGCCCAAGGTTTCCTTATTGGTCTCAGCATCTCCTGAGGTGAGGCACGGACGCTATCAGTGTTGTAACCAGTCTTCAGTGAAGACCTCATTGAAACTCTTGGATCTCTTTCGTAGGATGTTCTGATGTTGTTGGAGATAAATTGTGAAAGTAGTAAAGCTCACCCATCGGTAACCCTTTCGGTGTCTTTCCTCTGTGCTCGATAGCAAGATTAATTGCAGCACACCGGTAACCTCTGCTGAAATGCCCATATTCTGTCTTCTTGAACACTTGTACACTTCAGTTCTCTGAAGACGTTACATCTCGTGTAAAGTTTAGTTGTTGTAAATGAAATTAACTAAGCAAGTAAGTAAGTAAGTGAAATTTCTCTACCTACTCTGTTATTCCTAAGCTCACGTAGCATTTTCAAAGGTATCACCATTTTACCAAAACTGGATTTTAAAGAATCACATGAAATTACCAAGTAGACTATCGCCAGCTTATTTTATTCACATGAAAACTGACATTTTAGAGGTTCAAGTTTCGGATGATGTTGGATTTACGTGACAAAACAAAAAACACATTGGGAGAAAAGAAATAGCAAAAGATCCAGGAATACTGATTTAAGATCATTTGGAATGCAGAATCATCACAGGTCCAAATTTGATTTTTTTATCATCTTCTCAGCCCCATGACTCTTTCGATCAAAAGCGGTAATACCGTTAAAGTCACGAGTCGAACCGATTCTACCATTTATGACAGGCTCCAGAGAATCCTGGTTTGTCTACCGCACAGAAAGGTTTGTTTTGATTCGCAGAAGTTCAACCGCAAATATAATACAGTGAATTCAAAATGATCAACGAAAATCAACTGACACAAAGAAAATGGACTTCTTCCTTCTGCAAAAACATTGATTTCCCATTCGAAGCTCATAGACAACAAGTTAAAAAAAATAATCAATTAGTCAATGCAGTCGTCTAAAACAAGTGCTACCACAGAATTCTTTGCAAGTCATCGGACAAAATGATATATGCTTGTGTGCCGAAAGCAATTTTGTCAACGATGACAACTTTATGGAGAGGTATCCCCGGTAACGTTTTTCATTCTTTTGCAGCATTTGTTCTCTTTCATATCGAATAAACTGTATCATTTGACGTGATCCGGAAAAAGGTATACCATCTTATAGAAACAGTTGTCTTCCTCTGTCCACCTATCTTCAACATGTTTTTCACTGCTCAACTAAGCACTTCTCGCAGAATCGAGTGAGAGCCATATGAATCACGGATTTCCATTCTGTCTCAGTCATAAGTTTGATATCATGTGAATCGCTGAAAATAGTATCACTCATTGGAAATAATGTGGAACGATTGTAGCCCCGGATGTAGATGTTGGCGGTGGTTTTTTCCAAGCTTGAAGTGTTGTTCGCAAACTTTTCTTAGGCAACTTCAGGGATGATGTTACCTAGCGTGGCTACGAAAAGTCTGCAAACAACACTTCCATATGTGTTTAAAATGATGTGGAATGATTGTAGCTCGGGATGCAGCTAGGGATGTGGCCCGGGACATTTCCAGCTCAAGAAACACTCCACCACCAGTACCAGTCATTTTTCAATCAATCCTTTGACCTTGAAGTTTCCCCACAACAGTTGTAACACTTGTTTTTTAAGACCTCATTCTAATGTCTATAATTTTTCACTCTTTTACTTTCATGTGCCTTTTTGGAGGAAAATTATTTGATTAAATTTCTTTGAGATCTTGCTGGAATACTGGGTACACGATAATTCACCTCGATGGTTTAAATTCTCATTTGAACTAAATTATTAAACAGTTTATCTTAGTGCTTGCGATTACCGGAGTTTATGCCATCCGAATAGAGGAAGAGGACCAAAAATGGCGCGGCTAATTTTATGACAGAAATCAACTGGATTCAATAATATATAGAAAGAAAAATCATTCAGTTTAAGGATGCTGTCCAATCTGTTTCTGCGACTGTGCGGGCGTAAAGCATATTATTATCAGATTGCACATTTTCTGTTGGCCGTCAGGAAGCTGTACCGGATGACTCAATCTCTACTGGCATCTCAAAGTGTTTCAACACTACACTATGGCACTTTCTTCCACAGTTATCAGTTCCAATTTACTCGTCATGGTACTTAGCTATCAATTTAGCAGATTTGAGGCATCTGAAATAAAAGTGCATAAAACACACACGTGAAAAGGTGGAAATGCCAGGTTGATGAATGTATTCCGTGATCCCGGTAAAGTCCCGCCGTTCTCTGATCTTGTCTTCTTTTCACAAAAGACAATATCTGAGAAATTAAAAGAGAATGGAAAATCTGAGTAAGTTGTATTACTCAGTGAATACAATATATAAACAGATACACCTAACTGAGCTTTGTGCATCATTATATTTCATCAATAATAATAATAATAATAAGAGTGAATTACGAGTGACAGAAGTGAAATACAAGAAATTGCGAGTGATAAATTTTAAGTAAAACAATTTGTTGGTCAACTTACTGGCGGTTGATGAACGTAATTTCCACTTTTTCCAACTGTAAACAAAATTCAGATACATTCCATTCAGGTTAAACAGACGAACGGGATTTGACTGCTTCAGATGAAGAACCTCGTTCCAGTTGTGTCTGATTGCCTTTCATTCTTTGGTGATCCTACTTATCGGCCAAAATCCTTGAGGAAAGTCAAGAACGTGTTTTGAAGATCCGACAGTTAAACTGCAAATAACGAACACTGCTACATATCTGTGTTTGGACCAGACCATTAGAGAAGCCATTTAACCGTAATCGGTCAGTTGCTTTGTGCCACCAGCTTTCATTTCCCAAGGAAACTCTTTTCTTTTTCTGGGGGGGGGGGAACCCGGTAAAAACATTCAATAGTATACATTAAACTCTCTAAAATATAACGAAAACAAACAAGTAACAGTTACCGTGGATGAGCTCTTTTGGCGTTCAATTGGTGTTAAATGATACGTTGAAAATCTGAACTGTGCAAGCAGAAAAATTCATTCGTAACTCCAGCTCTGTCTCGGTATATAAATGAACGAATTTAACACCAAAACCTGATCCACGGTAGGATGTACTCGAATAGATACAGCGAAATGTTTTCCGGAAGTAAATTGTGCAACATTGTGCTGCTGTATTATTTATTCATGTTCGTATCTGGAAAAGGTTGCTTCAATTCCAAATGCATGCATCGGTTTCGTCATCATTATCATCGTACAGCGGAATATAGTGAAGCGAACTTCACTGCTTGCTATCAAACTCGCAATACATACAAGGTTAGTAGTAAAATTTAAGGTAGACGGAGATTGGACTTATTTTGAAGGAGGGGGAAGAAGGTGAACCTCTATGGCCAACACACAGAGTGTACAATTGAACTCTGCATACATACCGTTTGAAGCGTTCTGATCTGGTAAAAGACGACAACAGGAACGCCACTGCTGTTGATTCTCTGCCATATTCTTCAATGTCTCCAAGCAACCAGTTACGGAATCTTTCGGACCCCAACCTGGAAGGCGCGTGAAACTTACTCTACCTAATGGCTCTGTGCATCTCTTCATGCCGTAGCTCTACGTCATCGGTTGACCTCCACGCGGTTTCCTTCACCACGGATTAGCTACAGCGAATAAGGCGCGGTGAGCCAGAGAATACCTGGGCACACGAATTACGTGCCATAGCCAGAGAGTTCGATTTTCTAGCAGGTTTATCCATGATAGATTCCCAAACACACAATGACTTACCTTCAGATTACTAACCCGTTCGTTCCATCCCACCTGGGCTAAACTACGTAAACACCGATAAGCAAAAGCTTCTAGTCGATGGATATCTTCTACTCGCAAATTCGCGTATCATTGCGTACCATTCTGGGAATGGTAGACTATGCTCCAGTTCTCTTTCTTGAGTAGGGTAGCATGTGTAAAAGTTAGGTTCGCAGTTGCCTCAAAATAATGAAATTTGAGATAGTAAAAGTGATAAAAATGAATATACATCGTGAATAAAGATGACCACGAATGGCACTATATATAGCACTGAGTTGTATTACCTATTTGAACCTCCGTTACAAACTGCATAGTTCCTTTGGATTCCAGCATCAAAAAGTGAGCGAAGCCGCTTGGAAATGTTCATTGATCAAGTTTAGCTTTCCGTTTCCGAATAACCTGCACTGGTTATGCTTACTTCTTCTTCACTGACCATGACCACTACTATCCTCCTCGCTCCTGGGTGTGCAAGCTCAAGAAAATGTGAAAATTTTTCTCATGAGTAGACTGAAAAGCTGAAACTTGTTGAACTTCATAGAACCTTTGCAAACTGTGTTCGGATGGTAGTACAAATAAAATAAGGAAATAATCAATAATCATTTTTCACTTGCAAGTGTTAGACAGTTAGTTGTTTCAGTTCTTCATTGAGCTGCATGAAAGAGAGTTCCGGGTCTGACGCCGAAAGAGTTACGCCGGTGATCTAACCGACTCTTCTGGGACACCAATCTAAAGGGGTGTCTCTTGAGGTGATCATTCTTGGATATTGTCTCAATGTTATTGATCCCTAGGGATTGCGTATGTACACTAATATATGGTCGCTGTACTCAGTACGCTACATCTAACCTCAATTTCACTGACCGGGTTATTACACCAAAACCCATGCCAAGCTATGAACACTTCGGTATTTCAACGCAAGCCACTGTGTAACCAGGTATCTCAAAGAAACAGGGCACAAATAATCAAACCAAACCAACAGAAACCAATTTTCGACGAAGAAACAAATGCCCAATGGGTAAGACAGATGACTCAGATGCACCATTCAGTTATCTGCGTATGTGATGATACGGCGCGATACTCGTCCGTACCCGTTGCATTTTTCCAAAACTCACGAGGTTATGCCGTATCATGTTGACCACGCACCCATAAAGACAAAGTGAAAAGACAAAAAAGATGATAAATGTGATCACATTACTTCATTTGATCAAGAATGAATACAAATAACAAAAATTGCAACACACCAGTATGGAATCGTTAGTGCGGTCTAGACCGGACATGTGATTGCTTTTGTTAAATTCAGAACTACTGCTTCGATTGACATCCAAGTACCCATTTACGTGAATGTGCATAAAATAAAAAATATGTATCTGAATGATAAAACCTTGCACTGAATATGTGAACCGTTCACCGTGTAGCTCAGTGGTCGGTGACTTGGTTTCCAACCCACATGTTTGCGATTGAAGTCCCGGTGAGGACAGCGTAGGAGTCCATCGCTGTTTGCCGGTCACTGCATGAAGTTACTGCACATCCGCCATCCTCAAAAGGGGATACAATAATTACTTGGATTATATGTTGAAGAGAAATCAGATTGAAGACAGCTCTGACAAATTCTATTCAAAGGAATAGGGATCATCTTAAAAAATCAGCAAACAGTGTAAAAGAAAATGTTAAAAAACTGTAAAGAAGATAATTTCAGTGCAGCATATGATTCATTGAGTTAGAATACAATTTTAAATTAAAAGGCCAATGCTCTGGGAGTTCATATTTAATTTAGTCCTGAAAAGAGCAAACGAAGAGTGAACTGAAAAGCTGGGAAGCACTGCTTTTGGTTGGGCCTCATCTGTACTCCAATTACTTAAAATACTCCCTTCGAATTTCCACAGTGCAGTATCGAGAGCGAGTGAATCAAGCGGCAAGGAGTTGCATTCACCTATCACAATGTTCTATCTGGTTGGCATGCTCCTCAAGTGCACCACACAGAAGTCTCTTATTCAGTCAGTTGGCCGTTGAGATCATCCCGGCCCGAGTACAATCGTAATACCCGCAAAGCTTGGGTAGATGTGCTTTCAAGGATCGTGTTTTAGTTCAGGAAAGATTTAAATAGCCTGAGGTAATTGTGTTATCTTATCGTTAACTCAAAACAAAACATATCACTGTGTAGAAGCAAGCCGTTGACCGATGACTGGAACTCAAGCTGCTCATGAGTGTTCAGTTTTGACGCTAAACCGAGGCTGAAACACTCACAATCACGGGTTAAGTAAAGTCTGAAAAGAGATTGGACTTGGTGATATCATTAGGATAAGAACGTTTACGAGTGAATCAAGTACTCCTCATCTAGCTTGTGAGAGGAAAATATAGAAAGCTCTATCGCATTGCAGTTCCAGATGTATCGAACATCAACTGTATAGTAATAGTCTTTTTTACCATGGGAGACTAGACAAAGAGCACTACTTCTGGAAGCCGTAACTAGTAGTTGATTACTCCAATGGTTGAAACATGTAGGCTAAGATGAATTTCACCGTTGGCATACACACATGGTTTTCTCCTCAAACCTTATTTCTAACCTACGGATGTATATCTTGATGATAAAATTTACCGTGAAAAAATGTAAAACAATATAATCCAGTGAAAAATCATCAGGGGAAACATTCACGTTCACTTGATTGTTCAGGTCTCTACAAAGATTAAATCATAACATTAGAGCAGGCACAATGCATAACTACCTGAAACGGCCAAATAGTCATCCTGATCTCCTCATGAATTATTCGGTTGCATATCTCATCGTCGAACTTGTTAAGTAACTTTGATCACTTTTTCATCTACCGAATGAAATGACAAATGACCCCTGTTGTACACTCGTACTTAGATTGTGAGTACTCCCCCCCCGAATGGAAAACCGTTTAACGGAAGTTCCGAGGCGTTTTTAATAAGGGTAATTACGTGGGTGCTGGTAGGTGATAGAACTCCATCAAAAGCAACACACACTACGCCATCTTTGTTTTACGTCGAAGTTAACATATTGGTCATATACAAACACCATCCGACCAGTTAATTTTCAGTTAAAAACATTTTCATCGTGTCTTTGGCAAATATCAAACTCTGCCGCAGAAATTGATGGTTTTCTCAGCTTTTTGATAAGAGCCGTGATAAATGGTCCAAAATGCCTTCGGCTACTTTTATTCTACGCATTTTCAAATTTAATTTACCAGAATATCTCCCCTGAGAATAACTCCGAAAACGGAAATAGTGCCATCTCCCACACTAGCATTGAACTAAAAGATACGCAGAATTCACATTAACTTGCTTTATGCTAAAGATTCTGCAAGAACTAAGTTCTATGAAAAAGACTTGAACGTGCGTAACAACGGTGTACTTCATCTAAATCAATTACTGACAGTCATTAGAGTAGTCAGTGGCTAAATACGTTCTTTACTTTTGTTCTCGTTTTTCTCATCATTACTGTACACGAAAAATGCGTTCGTCAGGATTAAATAATGTTTCACTTTCGAGTTCAGACAAATTGTGAACATCATTCATATGTTGTTTGAACGTAGAAATAACTTCCGTATTTGACAAGTCGCCAAGCTTACTGTTAACGGGCGTGCAGTGCTAAACCATACAAGGGACAAAAAGGGATTGATCTAGCATTGATCCAAACAACAGTGAAGTTGCCTACTATCAAACCTGTGTGACTATGTCGAGCCTGGAACGTCGAACCCGGTGACAGAAACTTATCCACTTTGCCATCCCCACCTTGTGGTTGTGTAATAGCCGTTTGGCTTGTGGCAATACAAATGATTTGAGACCATATCGAATACTACCTTCTTATGATTAATCGCTTCCCCCAGACTAGAGTGATACTTGCGTCCAAAAACGAAAAGCATCCCCCTTATCGACACCTACATTCGATTGAACTAGATATCAAACAGCCGGTTACTGGTGTGATTTCTCATTGCTCAATCACGTGGCTGATTTACTGGCGAAAAAACCACGTCCAAATCGATACTGTGGAACAGGCTGTGGAAGAGTGATACGCACACTTTACTCAACACCTTCAATTCGAAATCGACGTTTTCGACAAATTTTTGTGACAGAACTGCTTTCTATAATTTCGACTTAAAACGTTAATCGCAAGGACGACCAAAATTAATAAGTGACTCTTACTATCCCCATACCAAGCACAGTTATTTAGGAAATTAATTTCCATACCATCTAGCATATGATGGAGTAAGACACTAGCTGAAGAAGCCGTGTTTAAAAATTTATTCCATATATATATATATTTCAGTAGGACAAAACTTTGAAAGTATGTGTACTCTCCAACCCATGTGTACTTACGGTATATTCTTCGTTCGATATGGCCATCCCCTGGACATTGGTCTTCGTCGTACACGGGATGGCCATATTGAAAGAAGAGTATAGCGTAAGTTCACGTGGGTTGAACATGATACATATTTAATAAAAATGTCTCAAAATAATAACAGATTGAGAACCCGCTCGTTCATGTCGGTTTGACTAGGGGAGGCGTAAACTGCTCACCAGATCGGAATATGTTTTGATAGAAATAGTGAAAGACTTTAGTTCACTTAGGTCTACTGGCTTCATGACCGGATTCTGGATTGTAATGATGGCAGATCCTTTTTTATTCTTTTGGCAGCATATGCATCTTATATCGATCTGAACTAGCATGTTGTGTAACTCGCTGTATGTGTGTATGCGGTTTCATTAATCGATCCACAATGCGTCTCGAGTAAATCAGATAAATATTTTCGAGAATCACCAGTAATGATTGCCCTTAACTTAAAGAAGAATTTGGTACTTCGTACCGAACGTAAACACGTTGGATATATCCCGGGGATACAGCAAAGGTGTCATATAGTTATACAAGCAGATACAGATGACACTTTACAGCGGGCTCGTGAGACGATTGCGACACTAAACGCACTGGCCCCAGCCAGTTGTGCAATGCAGTTTTTAGCATGCACCTTTATTTCAGCGCCTGCAAATTGCAATGTGATTGCAACTAAAGTGAGTGAATTATTTAGTGATGCATATCATTTTGAGAATAAATCCTTTGATTGACCACTACCCCTTTCCTAAAATTTATATCTTTTTTATTCAATAAAAGGAAGCAAAAATGTAAAAGAAAAACATAAATGTCGGAACAAAGGTCCCTGATTGATATTCTCTTAACCTGGATCAGGTGCCAGAATCATTAAGATCGATAGCACACTTCCCCAAAGGAATAGGTTAAAGTCTCTGAATACAATAAACTGTCAGCATGCAATTCCAGTTTTGATTATCAAAGGGAAAATTGGCTTGATCACTGACCACCACAGTATCATTTACATCCTTTGGATCCATTATAAATTGGGACCTGTTTTGGGTAAGTTGCAACAATGAAACGGAGGCCTGTTGTATACGGAAACTGTTTTTATAGAATAGATTTACATACATACATACATACATACATACATACATACATACATACATACATACATACATACACATACATACATACATACATACATACATACATACATACATACATACATACATACATACATTTATAGCCCTAAATTCTGAAGAAACGCACTGTCGATTTAAAAGGATTCTGGGGAGATAGAGAACTGGGAATTTATGTAGAGGTTAATGCGAGAGGGTAACAATCGATATGTAGAACGCGTAGATGTATGAGAGCAGCATTTGGATAGATCGCCATGTGAAGGGTGATTAGGGGCAGAGAGGAATTTCTGTACAAATGTTTCAGAAGCACAATAGGCTACCAAATTTGGCCTCAAGTGCAATCTGCTAGTCCAACCACCACTACCGTGGCAGAACAAACCGGACTCTATCTGAACGCACATATCCGAACACATTCTCAAATGGTTGTGCCAATCAATGATGTAAAATCAACCCGAAGATCAAAAGGATAAAGGATGTCTGAATCCGCCATTAACAAAGATGATCATAACAACTTGGCAACGAATTGATCCGATTTTACTGAAGTCTCAGCTCCGTGATCTGAGTTCCAAAAGAACAGCAAAGTAGTGCAAATTAAGTTATCTTATTCAACTTGGAGTCCAGAAACTTTTTGAAAAGAAACGGTCAAATTTCCATGTGATTGATTGCCGGACAGAAATTTTCTCGATGACTGTGTTTATCGATTCATTTATGTCAAAACAACTCTGCATAAATGCCACCTTGGTTTTACATTTTAGTAATAGGGCAGATTAACTTGAATAACAATATCTCAAAGTATTTATTTTCTCTCTACCTTGATGAAATAAAACAGATGGTTTCCATAAATCGTGCTTAGCTTACCATCTGTCTCAGAAAACGAATCTGCTACAGTTATGAGATGAAAGAAATTGCAGAAGATATAAAATCCATATATAAAGATATATATAATGTTATAACTTCATTAAGATCCATAATAATCTTATCCTGGCTATGCTATTGCGAAGTGTAAAGAAAGAATTAACGCCGAACTATGTGCTACAAGGGGAGAAATGCACCTGCAATGGAGAGCCGGGGGTAATATCTAATACGGAGAAAATTTGTCCGGATGACCAGACAACAATTCAATAAATTGTATTCGCTGATCTGTTCAAATTGCTAATCAATCCAATTTCCACCCAGCTTGTCTGGACAGCAAATTAGAGTGGATTTTGGATGAAAAACATTCAACGACGTAATTTATTTTACAACAGACGAGGAACTAAAGTTTATTCTCATATAGGTCTGGATGGCGTCAGTGTGGTCGAGCTGGATTGGATGTAACGAGGGAGGAAATTAGCTACCGATCGAAATAGTCAAATCCTAAATATACGAGTGTGAGCAGCTAAAATAACTGCAGACCAAGGAGTTCGCTGAAAACTAATAACTTATCATGTAATACTAAAATATTTCACCTGAAATGGGAAAAAAACTTGTATAAGCTGTTGGCAGGATTGGTTCAGTTCACTATGATTTTAAAACAAATTCTGAATCGAAAACAATGTTGGTGACTTGATCAGCTTATCAATAATGAAGTTGGCATGTGGAATCACAATCCTAGTCATCACCATGAGATACAGAATCCTTGAGTAACTAGGTGAAAAACTCGAGGCACATCTGATGATTTATTTTGCATTTTTGAAATCAGGATGTTGTTTTGACATGCCTATGAGTGACTAAATTGGTACAAGACCAGTGATCTCGGTGGGATTCGAACATATGCATGGATGACGCTTACGCGGGGTCATAAAACAACTTTAATAATCTCACAGTTCATTGTCCGCCAAACTTACTGAGCCATCAGGAATACAACGATTAGCGTGTAGACTGTCTGCTGTGAGGTATTTTACTTAGAGTTTTCTGTATTACTATTTACCTTTTCTAAATTGCTCTAGTTATGAACAATGATCATGTGAAACAGAACGAATCTGTCTTTTAAAAAGTAATGAAAAATTTCCCATTTGTGGACTGAAATTTGCCGATAAAGGAACCGAAAATTGGGAACTCTTTTAAATTTTGTGAATCTCTTTTCAAGTTTATGGATGCATTCAGCAGTAGAGTTCCATGGACTCCGTTATCTATTCAAATCAATCGGTTACAGATGGAACTCTCTAAGCAACCGATCACATTACTGCATTATGTCTACACAAAATTTATTAAAATCAATATTTGCAGGTGTTTTGTGGACTGACATCATTGCTCACTTGGACAATGGGCTATATGCATTATAATTCAATCAGAAAATTTACGTTTTGATCAGCATATTGGAAGTGGAACGCTTGGCAACCGCGCCAGTAATATTTTATGATGAGTGCTTCTATCTCACTAGACCTTTTTAGTTCATGGCGTTTTGTTTACTTTGCTTTGCAGGTTTAACTTCAACCCTGACCCATGGAAGACCTGTTTACCAGCGTTTCTTTGCCACCTCGCGTCCCACCTCCCTACCGCTGTTCCCGCATTGGTTCGCTGCCCGCAAAGCCTCGTATCCTCTCCAGTTGCAAGAACACGAGCCGAGAGACATCCTGTCGCGCATCTCTGTTCACCCTGCTGCGCTGCGAGAGAGTACGTTCGCATTACAGAGGGAAGTAGCGAAGGGTTTTATTTAACTTCAAAATCAGTTAAGTTGCACAATGAACAAAAACAAATTAATCTCAGTATACTGAATAAGTTTGTCATATATTTTTGACTACGGCTAGTTGATGATCGTATTTCGTTATCCGCTTTCATCTCTGTCGATCCATGTTTCAAATGGTTGACTCAAACGCGGCTGATCCGAGATCACTTCTTTCCGGGCTTGCCTCAGAAAGAAGGTTATCTCTTCGGTAGTGGGTGCCCAATTGGGTTCGCGGGAAGCGTGAATTATCTCATTGTGACAAGCAATATCACGGAATCAGAAACCGATCAGACAACTCCGAAATCACAGTATTTTTTGATGCAACCAAATTTATGTAGTAACTTCTATACTAGACAAGTATCACCGTACTTTTTGTTTGTTCACAGTATGCTTAAAGGACGAGCTTCTCATGCGGTTTTTGACGAGAATAATATAAATCGGATTACACGACGATGAAACCTCCTCAAAACTGTGATGGAATATATAGAATAACCCTTGATTCATGTCATGTGAATTGCTGAACTACGTACGCAATGGATAGAACTGGCTTACGTGTTCGTCGAGCTCAATGAGTAACACACTAGGCTATCGACCTAGGAGGTTCTAGTACTTGCACGGATTTGATCAGCGCACAGATATTTGAGAAGCACAAGGTGGTTATTTCGGCGATCGCTAGTGTTCCAATTATGATTGTTCTTGGTATATGTTGTAGCACTTGGCCAGTAACTGAGGCTTGTTTGGATGTTGAGCAGATGCCCAGTTTCCAGCACATGCGTAACAAAGGAACTCAAGGTCACTTAAGTTCCTAAGTGCCTAAGTAAACGGGGCTGGGATTTTGTTCATTTCCATGCCTACTTGAACAGCCAGTCTACCTAATAAAGCGTCAAAAATGTTCCAGAATCGGTCAGCAATCATAGTTAAGGTTCGCTTTTATTGTGATATTTGAGCTTTTGCTGATGGGGAGAACATACTGATCTTAGCGTCTCCGAAAGGTGTTTCCTCGAAGACCCTCACTGACTAGTTTAAATACAATAATACAATTGAACATGTAATCAGTCTATTGGTTTGGTCTTTCCGATGCAGTTGCCCTTGCTAAATTTATCGAGATTTCGTTGAAGATGATTTGCCAAATCACACGCCAATTCACAGAAACAAGGTACTATATCAGGGTTATTGTGTGAACCTAACTTTTCTGAGTTCATCTATCCACATTTTTTTGATGATTTCAGATACTTTTTATTAGAAGACAAAAAGAGACAGTCTCAAAAAGGATGACGCACCTGTCCATCACTCTCTTCCTGCATTCATACGATATTCTCGAGATTTTTACCACTTTGTCATATTTACTACATACACATTGCGATAATGCGGCGCAAGCATCTACCATGAAAAGTAGCCCACTCTTGTAAAAGATAACACATTACCATGAGTTTTGAGGCAGACCGCATGAGACTTGCAAGATTCGTGCACTGTCCACTCCAGGCCACTATCTGATGCATTTCTCTATGACTGATGCCACCGGAATGTCTGCTTAGACGAACGTCAAGATATTGTACCGAGTGATTCCATTCAGTTTCTGAAGTAAACGAAATTTCTCCTGGGGTATATGGCATTGAGTTCCATCGCGTTGTTCTCCTAGCAGCCTGATGTTTTCGCTTACGAAAAAGATATCATTCATAGACTGTTGGTATTGGTGAAGGGAACTATAAAACTGACTGATTTGGTTACTGTCTTGATTTAGACGAAGTTTAAGATGAGACTAAAAATTATTATATAGTTTATATTTGTACACATTTAAAGCAAATGGTATTAAAAGTATGCTGGTGAACGGATCACTCTGATTAGTCATGGGAAGCAAATGCAGTATTCATTAGATGGGTAACTTCATTGTATGTAGGTCAGTAGTTTCACAAGCTAGTAACAAGGAATCATCATTAACACATTTGACGTATACCGTGCCAAGAGACATGAGGTCCATACCAACAGCTTGAGGCCAATAAATTCAATTTTTCATGGAGCATTCAAGTTTTCACAGATTTACTATCTGTTGAAATCAATGATTAGCGAAAGGAGGTATCATAGGACAAAAATGGCGTCGTGGTCGATAATCCAAAACGGTTACTGCATTTCTATGTAAGTAACGGGTATTCCACGTCCTAAAATTTAGTGCCAGCACGCAAATACAGTGTCTTAAATGGGCTTCACACGGTATTCTTCTTGTTTTTGTGGGATTTTATATCTTAAATAGCGGTCGAATTCGGCACATTATCATATATGCTCAGTTCAGAGAACGCAAAACATGAATTTGACTTAGAAGAAAGAGTAACTAAATGATGAGGTGTAAATTCGAACGTTTTGGAGTAGTACTTTTGTTGTACTACCACACACCTTCTAGTTACTTTTCAATTATTTGTTCATCATCAGGCGCTTTTGGATCGAAACGTAAGTATATACGCTAACGGAAGTTATGCTTACACATCATAATACCATAAGATATAACACAACACAGAGGCGACTTTAGCCATACGGGTATTTCTGTAAGAGCTGATAACAAACCAACCGGTCAGAATGTCTTCTTCAAATAATTTTCCTTCACAGTATATTACTGAAAATATGAAAGCTTCACATCTCGTGGGGCCAGACCAAGTCATGAATCTCACTGTGACGCTCAATACCCCCCACGCGGTGACCAATTTTCCTAACTGCAGGTAGCATGTTTATCGTAACTGGAGGAGCTTGAACTTGTTTAAATAACATTCTGATGTTCACTTTTCCCCGTCCCTCCAGTCTACAAAATTTCGTGATCCCAATCGTGCGTCTGTCTTCTCAAATAGGCTTTGCCTCCAACGTTTCATTAATGTTCAACCCCGGGAACTGACAGACGAATGCTATGCATGGTCCCGGGAAGAATTGCAAAATGAATTGTTTCACGTAATCAGGTTCGGAAAGTCTCCAACTACGTCATGATCCTGAAGGATAGTACTGAGATGCATGAGGATCAGTTTCCACATAAGGCTCGTAAATATTGATTGTGCTATATCGTCTATAGGCGGCCTGGAAACCGGAGTCCGATCAGCTGCCCGCTGGTCGCGTGGGTAGTATGAGTGCGTTCTACCTGTGAGGTCCGGGTTTGATCCCCGGTTTTGTCGATGGATTCGCACTGTTGCTGAGATGCATCCAAGTAGAAACGGCTGTCTAATGCTTCCATGCTTTTCAGCACACGCCTCATTCACATGACGGATTCACAATTTGATCGAATCAAATCGATCGAATCCTCCAGTTCCCTCGTAAAAATTGTTAAATTCTAACTACTTTGTAAGTAGATTCATAAAGATCGTGTTTTTATACCTCTTTTTTCGCCGACACTTTATTAAACAAAGTAGATAAATGATTTCTGGGTTTTTATTCACGCAGCAATTGGTGCAAGATTTATTAAGTAAATGGACTAATTAGTTCAACAAATGTTAACTGTAAACTGGATTGAATTACTTTGTAAGCGAGACGGTTCAAAGACTAAGGCAACAAACCTATTGTCTCTTACCGCATCTTCATCAATTAATTGGATAGGCTATTCAATAAGAATCGATTGAATCATTGAAATTGGTTCCGTTCGATCTTGAACGAGGATATCACCCTCTGGAATACACAATTATCTGCTGACAGGTCGTATGAATTTGATGTAGTTCTCAAATTGAACGTGTAGAGTTATCAGATTACTAAGCAAATCATGGCTGTTGTTGTTCCGGTTCGGTTCTATTTCATAAATTCATATAGATTGAAATTTAACACAATCTGATCCAGACTGTACAAACAAATCAATGTTCTGGCGAATTGAAGATGTGGAAAAGAGGAGAATAGGTGGAACGGGACTCATTTAAGCATACATCGAGCAGATCCGCATGCACGAGAATACAGTTTATGCGTGAACAAATGTTGACGAATACAAAACCAAATAGACTGTAAACCGAGAAGCTCGTAACTGCTGCTCAGTCATCAAATTTATACTGCGGAAAGTGGAGAGAAAGCTAGTCGTTCGCTCATATTTTAACTGAAATTGAGTTGGGTTGAATCCTGTGTGCATTCATCAATATATAATGAAGATGGATCATATTGAGCTTGAAGCTTTGAAATGGGCGGTA
>UZAN01047015.1:0-11521 GCA_900618425.1 Echinostoma caproni
GTGGTGACACATCACTTCAAGTCCTGTAAAACATTCTCTAATAAGATTTTATCTGATATCTCCCATCCTCTTTATTCCTCTCTTAGCGACTGCCTTTCTCACTCATCCACCCGTTCCACTCACAAACTCATAAAGACTCGCACTGAAGCTTACAGGTGGTCTGTTGTTCCTTATCTCGCCAGATTTCTAACAAACCAAGACCCCGTTACGGGAAATCTGCGTCAAACACTACACTAATGACCACCCAGGTGTGCCACTCATTTTGGTTGTTGCTGTCCCTTTTCACATCCTTTTAACTGCTGTATCATACTATTGTGTTTTACGTATGTTTTGACACATTGTGGTGATGTGGTTGCTGAATATCTACCTCTCGGAGTGTATAAAGCCATTCTTTGACTTGACTTGACTTGATTTTGTTGCATTATTTTATCAACACGAGATTGGCAAGCTTTTATACCGGTAATTCTAACAGAAAAGCTAACTGAAAACACATTGAACTCAAAAACAACAGAAATTAAACAACCACAAAAGAAAAATAGAGTAAAGATGATATAAGTTTGCAATTCAAATTGTCCGAATAACATTTCAAGATATTCGGGTACCATTTTCAGTTGTATGATCATCACTTCTAGAAGTCTCATGGACCTCACGGGAGCTACCTGAATCATGCACTTTTAAAACCACCATGCAGCATAGACCTCTCAACCTCTGAGTGAAACGTGAGATTGACGGTTGTGAAACAGGCCTCGGTTATACACACCCCAATCCCCAAGACATATCTTGATTAGTTACTTTGTTACTGTGCGCACGCGTCCTTGTTTGTTTGTATGTGTGCGTGTGTGCTCGACTCCCTTCCCCTGGAAATGTCGCATCAGGCAGTGCTACGCCGATACCAATCGATATATATATATATATATATATATATATCAACTTCGAATGGAAGTTTTATTATTTCTGATTGGCGGTGGCTTGGGTAATCGCTATTTTTAAAACGACCACGGTGGTGTTCACATCGCGAATCTGAATCGAGAAATCGGAGTGTCCGCATAATTTTTGCGCACCTTCTGGTATTCCGTTCGCTTCATTTAGCAACAAGACTGTTTGTAGCCAGCCCGCATTAGCCAGTTGAACTGTCATACGTTAGCCTAATCTATTCACCGTTAGACCCGGGCTATGATGACCTTCGGCCAGTGACCTATCTAATTTTAGGCCAAGTTCATTCATTCACACAGGCACGTCCGCGCGACGGTGTTTATCGATCGCTCTGATTTGACATCTCGCTCCACTCACCCGCTTACCAGTCAATCGCGGATATCGTTCACCCGTTTACACGTTAGTGCGACAGAGCCCATCGATAGGCCGAATGACCGTGGTTTTGGTGACCACTGCAGCAAAAATGTCCACATTCGAGTGCCCACAGAATTGCGAAAATACTTCGCATATACCAAAAATGTATTTTTAGCAAAATCATAAATCGTCGTTTGTCTCAGCTTGGCTCTCCTTTGGATACCAACAAAAGCGCTGTTTAAATCAATTGGACACTCCAATAATCGACCCGAACGCCGATCATTAGCCAAGGCAAACAGCTTCCATTGATCCAATAACTTCTGCGCCTCTCTGACTGAGATAACTTCCAGGACAGTCACTGTTGCACATTCATCCTCTTCATTGTGATGCTTCGCTTGATTCCAAACGAATTCATCTAATGACTAAAAAGAGACCTGATACAAAAAATTTTAAATAACCTACATCTTCACCATCAAATTCCAAACTGGTATTTCCTTTTTCAAAATGACGGTTATTTATAGACACTTGATGAGTAACGTTCTCGATCAAATCACATTTATCCTCTGGTGGCTGCATCACCGATTGAAGCAATTTCGATTTGAGCCCAGCTTTCATGAAAGCGTTGATCGGTACGTGAGGGTGCACCGACATCCAAGCTTTCTTGACCAGATGCATGGCCATGAGAATGACCACCTAGGCTTTCATGATACGTTGCTCATCTTTGGTCAAAGACAAAACATATTCCGGTAAATGTTTCCGAAACGAACATTTGAAAGACCAAATCGCGCCCTAATCCATTAGTTGTAACATTAAAGAACAGTTCGGAGGCAGCCGTACCAATTTGAAGTTGGAGAATACTGCGGCTTGGTTATGGTAAGAGACGTTGTCCATAAACGATAAAGTAGAGCGCCTTTGAGAAACCCTCTTGCGGTTGACATCGGACAGCCAACTGTGAAATAACGCAGAAGCCATCCATGCGTTCTTTGAAGAATTATAACTGCATGGAAGTCTTTTTCTATCTATACCTCGGAGGCATCGTGGGGTTTGAAACTTTCCAATCACTAACAGTGATAACTTTTCTCCATTCATGCTCCCACAAAGCAGTAACGTGACCTTCTCTTTGGATTTCTTGGACCCAGAAACTGTCTTTCCTTTCAGCCTTAATGTTCTTTCTAGGACCTGCCTGTAACACAAAGCTGTTTTATCAACACTGAAAGTATCACAGTCAGCATATCCATGTATCAACTGCGGTAACCCCACTCGAAACTCGTCCACTGCATCTCGTGGTACCGCTAAACTTTCCCCACAGACCTATAAAGTAATGTACATAAGTTGCTCGTTTCTTACTTTGTACTATTGAATACCATATCTGTCTGACCAAGAGCGAAACCAACCTTTGGAAGCCTTGAAGTCATTATGATGCAATCTTTGTGCTAGCTGGATTACCTTCTTACGTACAATGCTTTCTACCATTGGGAACTCCCCCTGTTTTTCCTTATAGCAGTAAACCAAGCCAAAGTTGCCTGATTCACCACCTTGAACTTTTCGTTGACTTTCCGGTGGCATCTTCCCTCAGATGCTCCAGCGTTCAAAAATTCCCCGATGGTCGTTCGATGGGATACAAAATTGTGGGCAGATTTTGTAAAATTCCAAGTGATTTGGCTACGGAGCTCTGAGTTGTACCTGGCTGGTTCAGCATTTCCAACAATTCTGCTTCTCTCTGATCGATAGGCGCTTGCACATTTTGACGTCAAATTACAGTCTCCGATCACTTACATCGGTGTGACTTCCTGGCAAGTTTTATCCAATCAGTGAACAGTACCATGAACGCGTCACACTAGGTGCAACACCATTGTTTGAGTGCGACATTTCAGAGTGGATGGTCAATGGTCGTCCCAAACATCGGTCAACGACCAACTGAGTACGTATCAGGAACTGCGAAATATTGAGAGGTGCGACATCGCATAGTCAGAAATTACGTTATTAAGCATACGGTTGGTTTGGGCTTTCAAAAAATGGGAAGATATTGGAAAATGCGATTTCTCAGGGGTGCGACATAGCAGGAGATTGACTATATATATAATAGCATTGATTCTTCAATGGACTGGCTCTGAAAGAGCTGTCTATCCAAAAGTCACCCGGTGTTGCAAACAAAGTTATTGTGACGAAAATATACTTCCTGGGTACAAGTATAGGAATGAACTGACAAAAGATTACCGGATACGCATGCCTGACGAGCAGCAAGAACTGCGAAACCGGTCGTGTGCTTCGAGGGAAATTTTGTCCATTCATTCACATACTACTTATTATGAAATGTAGATATAGTAGTGTTTCCTATAGAATGCACCCAAAAAGATTATAAAATTTAAGCGGACAATTTTTCACATGTGCACGGTTAGCAAGCACGACGAGCGAACAAGTAAGGATAATTCGTCAATTTACAGTGTAAAGCAAAGTAAAGCGGCTAGAGTAAGTACTATCATTCATCGAAGGCGATACGTAACAGATTCTGTGGCCCTTTTGTTCCCGGAGTTGGGAAACTCCTGGGCATATCTGATTGACCGATTCAGATTTAGCTTATGCCGTGGACAGAGGCGGGTAGGCTGAACAAGCAAATGTGACAAGGCCAGTGGTAATCATTGCTGCTGCTGTCCTTTACATGTAACCACCTGATGCGATATATCAAAGGGATGATTGTTGCTCAAATCACACTTCACTTAGACTGAGGTTGGTCAGTCCGTTTCGTCGCCTTGATTGCGTAGAGCGAAGCTAGCCAAACAGGAAAATTGTGCCCTCAGTGTACAAAAGCAATCAAGGCAAACTGTGCCACAAATAAGTGAAAAAATGATGTCTTTTTATTTACTTTTTTATTTTATTTAATATACAAACGTACAGTTAACTTTCAGGAAGGAAGCCGCGGTCATACATAGGCTGCCTGGGAAAATACAGAAACGGAGAAGATAGGTGACGGTGGGGGGGAGGCGTTCGAACCCGGAACTCCCGGGTCATTATTGTGATGGCCTTGACCACTTGGTCACCACCACCTTTTTGTGGCAGTATTCACATAATTCATTCTTCTAACTTTTGGAAGTCACTTCTTGTACTGCCGACAACCCCCTCCTCTTCCACGAAGTCCTTTGTTTTAACCACCAAGAAGTTTCCTTCGGCGATATACTACTCTAGGAACAAAATAAACATACCTAGTCCACTACGTGTCGCCCTCGATAAATGATAGAACGCGCTCTAACCACCTAACGTTGTTCCACTCATTAAACTAACGATTAGTTGCCTTTTGAACAACTTTTTGACTTCTCGTCAATTAGCTCACCGGAATATATTCTGTTACAATAATATTTTCCACGGACCCCGCAGTATACTGATTATACTGTTTCATTCTCACTATCAAGCTTCACTTACTCACCCTCTCTCTCAGTTCACTGCATTAAACAGGGCAATCAGACTGCGCAGGGAATCCGTACACATCTGCCCATTTGCTTACTCGGTTGCCTAGTTATGTATTTACATACTAGCTAGCATTCTTGGTCGCTTGCCGAGTTACTTGTTCAATGCAGACAATAATCCAGGCTGTAAACGAATTTCCAACCACATCATTACTTTGTTTCACCCTGATAATTTTAGCAAATATCTGCCTTTTCGAACAAGTAATCTTGTTCGTGTCACACTTATCACCTGGTATTTCGGTTGGTTGATTGCTACAGTTCAGTCCTGGTCTCGCCACAGTGATCAGTGCTTGTTTGGTAACAACTAGCCTGGAAACGGAAATTATCTGCTCTAATCAGACAAATCGCTCTGGTTCCTTTAGTTCTACCGGCTTTTTAACTAGAAATGGGTCAACCACAGTTAAAGCAAAACTGGTTGTGGTCGCTAAGCCACTGACGAAAAACAGCCTTAATAACTCCCATCCGAGTCACCCCAAAAATTCTGCTACATCTCGCAACAAGTGTTGCGCCCCGATGAAATTTACCCGTGAAGCCACTTTAATACTCCGTATAAGATTCCGAATCATATCTGTGTCGATATTATTCCACTACCTAATGAACAATGCCTCTCTCTCCAATGCATGCTTTGTGATGTAAACTCTGGAGTCTTAGTACAACTCTCGGATAAAAATGGTGCAATGTTTTCTATTGGGTTCCAATCTGAACTGCACGCTAGGTACACCATTGTTTGATGCCACGAACTGGTAACCGGAATTTTTAGATACGAGTTGTGAACTACGGCACAATCATGTCGGAAAATGGCCTCAGGATGACCATTCAAAGCCACTGTCGGCATAAAGTGCAGCTCCAGTCTGGGAGTATATGCATCAGAATTATCATCAGAATCTTGCACCTCACATAGTATAACAGATTCGGATAGGCCGTTACCTCAGAAGGCACTCCGGACCATCACAAAGTTTGGATCATTAATCTGCCTACTGATGTGCTGAATTATGTGAGCATATTGTGACATTCTGTTTATGTTTAATTGTTTCATTGCTACCATTGGCCGTTGTCAGTAGTCAAACTCTATTCGGACAGTCTTCCCTGTTTCCTGATTTCCCATTGGTAGACTGTAATCTGTCTTTGTCTTGGCGGCCGGCCATCTTGGTTTGCTTACTGTTTGCTCTGACCACCACACACTGGTGTTGCTTGTTGGACTGGGGCTGGTCAAATTACTTCGAATGTACGCTTCCTTTCAATTTCAACCCTCTTGTTTACCATACCGTATGTTAACGTATTGTTTTATCATTACAGAACGACCATAGACAAGAATCCGAGACGTTCTGACTATCTTCTGATATTGATATTGACCTCGGGGTGCGTATATTCGACCAAAGACTAGCGAAGTACCGTTCATACGAATCGTGTATCGACACATATGGCAACTGCTACCAGGGTGTCCCATGACCGTGGTTTGAAACACTGTTTGTTCACCCTTAACTAAACACGGTTTCCAGGTATCATACAAAATTGCAAACTCCGGATGACTATTGCACCCGTTTTAAAACTGAGCTGGGTGTATAAAGCCCATGGGGAGGGGAGAAGGGTGAAATACTTTCTTCGCGGTGAAAATTCCGTTTTTTCTTATCGAGATATGTTCGGTAAAAAAAATGTGCCAATGAAATTTCGTATTCCGGTTTCGCATTCGGGTGCCGCCTAGGTTCTCAAAAATGGCAACGATCGTGCATGTGGGAACGAAGCTAATCCAAAAATCGAAGGGAGAGGGGTACAATACTCCCCAAGCAGCACGAGTGACTCGTTGACCGTCCGTTGAGTAAATCGCTAAGCGTTCGTTGAGTGTTCCTTTTGAGTGTACACTTCGAAACAAAAAAGTGTTTCTCAACGAACGGCAGAAAACGCGCATCCCATATTACGCCATTCTTGTTGTCTATTTTATATGCTTATTCCGCACTTTAGCAGTCAACGAATAGTAGCCTGTCCACGTTTATATAATTATCGTAACGAATAAATCGTAGCCAACTTCTTCATCTGTTTCAACCCTATATCGTATATATACGATCAAATTAAGAATCATTCTTGCCCATTTACAACGCAAATAAAACAAATGGAAAGTGGGCAGAATATTTTTTTTCTGGTACATGGATTAATCAACAGTGTCCCCGCTACAAGGTCTTGTAGCGGGGTTTATTCGAATAAACCCATGATCCACATCATGAAGATTGCATCGCTTGGATTACAACGCAAACACTTCACGCGTCCCTGGTCGTAGTTACTGCGGTAAGCTTTGGTGACTGAGCTAGATCATGAACGCCCCAGCAACAACGATCAGCCCAACCTGTAGCTCGCGTTAAACAGTGCGTCAAAATCTGTGTTTATCGATTTGGGACCAGCTTAGTTGTCTCGCGAACATCGCACGTCTCCAAAACCACACCGAGACGAAGTTCGTCAGCGTGCTAGACATGATTTAAGATCGAGGTCCGCTTCATTTTAACACAGGAAGAGCATGGGAAGGCCGGTTCTCAATCCGGAGATGAAAAGAAACGTGCGATCACTTGACCGATGCGGTGCGCTGAACAAGTGTTCCATTCTCGATTCAAATTTACAGTTTCCAAATTCAAAGTGATAGTTTATCAAATCAAACTTGAAGAGTTGCGAAACGCGAATCAGTTGCCCGTACTCCGCATATGCTAATGATAATATCTGTGGTTACAGCGAAATCGTCTTGTACTCATAGAGCCATGTCGTTTTGGTTAAAACTTCTCAAATCAACTGAGATCACTTAGTTCAGTGCACAGTTTCAAGAATCATTTGCTGACAGGTTTCTTATGCCATGGATGTATACGGTTAGGAGTCTTGTTCGTCCTCCATCGCCATCAGGCACAGTGTCGATTGCTTGCAGTTTTGACGTGTTAATATAATTTCCAATCTAGGGTATATTCTACGCATAGGATACTATATCCTTCCTCCGAGGGTTACTCGAGCGCCGATGGCCCAGTGATTAAAGTTACCCACACCTACCAATATATGCGTTTTTCTACCCACTTGTTGAGTGATTCCCGTCTTCAGCTTCAAAATCGATTACACCATTGTTTTGTTTTTCAGTAGGCAAGCACAAAATAAAAAGTAATCAGATTGGTACCTTTGCCTCCCTAACCCAAAACCTCTGAGTGCTGAATATGGACTCTCTGATTACCCCGAGTACATGTTGCTGACAGTTGTGAACTGCTTTTAAAAAAACTACCACAACTGATTTCAAACACTTACCGCATTGCGCCCAGCAATGATCCGTGTCCAAGCCACCAAATTAAATTATGCTCTTCAGCCATGTGTATCCAGTGTTGAAGTAACCGATACATCTCTGTCCGTTTCTCTGTGCGCACACGACAGTTCACCGTATCCCCCTGGTGTTGGTCTGTTTGTTTCGCGTACACCATGCTTGGATGGTATTCGCTGGGACCATCTGATGTTCCATCCGCAGTCGGATTCACTCTAGTGATTCGGGGAAACGGACCAAGTTTGGTAGGTAAGTCATTAATACAGTCTAGGTCATGATTGGAGCCAAGGGAGACTGGTTGAACACAGTGTGAAGATTGTGGAGATTCTTTGTCACCATGTAACTGACAAATTGTCTCACGGATAGTCGTGCAGATACCGATCCGATTGCTGTGATTGCTAAGCCAAATCCGGAACTGATTATCCTGAAGTACAATCTCACGAGTTCTGTTGTCCAGTGTAAAACGGATCGGTTGGTGATGCAAATCTAATTGGGTTCGATAGGATTCATGTTCGAGCAACACTTTATTTGATAACCAACGATATATCCCAGCAGCACAAAATGTGATGGCAAATAGGAGACTATTAACCAGTGGAGAATGCATGCTATCAGAATTGGAATTTGGCTGAAAATGAGGAATTGATCGGATCGGATGTCAGTCACGTGTACCAATGAACAAACGATGTGATTCCTATTCGGACGAGGACCGCTTTGATTCCTCGAACGAACGTTGACGAACGCGTGTGCGCTCGTGCTGTGGTGTGCGTGCTTGTGTGTTCGCGCACATGCGTCTACCCGTGGTTTGACCTTCAAACGACCAATGGTGGCGCGGGTTTGTGAGGCTGTTCTATTGGATCCGCAGCCACAATCTGGCGTGAAACGGGATTAACGGTGAAATATGTGGGGACATTTTGTGCATGAATATCTGTCCTTCCGCCTCTCTTTTGCACACATACAGTGAAAACTGAAATTGCCAAGTTGCTGTGTGTGTGTGCGCGTGTGTGCAGTGAATAAGTAAACGGATAAAACACCAGTCACTTCAGATAACATAGGTAACCTTGAAGCGTTTGTTCATGTGCGGTCGAGTGATTATTACCTTTGATTCGAATCCTTCCCCGGATGAAATATGTGCCTGACATCCGCTCCATTCGCCAAGAAGCAGCTCTGAGTCATGCGATGTCAGCGATCGCTCAACTTGATTCAACCCGATAAAAGTCCTCCTTCAACAGCAGAAGGGGGCGGGGGGGGGTATAGGCCGTACTGTCTGTCAGTCACATCCCGGCAAATGATCAGTTCAACCCTCACCCGTTCATTTATAAAACACGTTTCTCACAGAAAGACGGCTTCGTCCGGTCATCATCAAAAACCATAAAACGTAGCCTCTCTAGAGCGAAGAAGCACTTGACTAACACTTCGTTTAATCTTCTCAATCGCTGACGTAAAACAAACAAGTATATTTATGGCACATTAGATTTGTAAATCCTAGTGAACGGACACAGACAGTTAGACAGGGAATTAAAAAAATATGCCAACTCCACGGCAAGTGAACTGATTGGATCAACAATTTTTGGGCGCACAGAACGGGATTATGTAATCGGATTAGCAATGCCTCACTTATTGCCAACAGTTTTGCATTACAGTTACGTAACAACGATTTGAAAGAGGAAGCGGGATCAATTATCTGCTTGTTTGTCATGATGTCTTTTGCAATTGATGACCTCGGGTTACGTGTAACTGCCTGATTACTGGGCGTGGGTTGCGTCATCGACTTTGGAATGTGTTCGGCCATTAGCAGTAATAATTGACAGTTGATTCTGCCTATGTATGCGTCACCGCAACTGCAGGTGAACTGGTATACTGTGTGAGACAGAACGTTGGTCCAAATCAATTCCACGAGTAGAGGCGATAAGTCGGAGTTGAGCAGCTTTTGGCGCAAATCGCTCAAAAGGTGATCGCCTTTAAAAGATAGTTTGATGTAAACGGCTTTCTGGGGAACAGTTCGCGATGGGTTACCTTTTTGAGATTGTTTACTGTGAACATCAATGAATCTTTCGCGGTAACTGTTTCGTAGCAACGTTTTCTTCAGAAATTCTTCTTCTCGTAGTGTGTCTGGGGAACAAATTCCTCTGGCGCGATGGAACAGAGTTTTTACGAGTCCACGTTTGTAAGCCATGGGTAAGAAGCTAGAAAACTGTAGATATTGACCACTCCGTGTTGTTTTTCTGTGGATAGAACGCCGTAATGTACCATCTAAGCGCCTCGTAATTCTTATATCCAAAAATGCTAGAGAATCATTGCTTTCTTCTTCGTGGGATACGGAAAGATGTGGATGAACAGAGTTAGATTGTCTCAAAAGGGATTCAAAATGTTCACGCTCCGTAAGAATAAAAATGTCGTCCACATAACGTCTGTACAAGGTGGACTGGGAAATATTATTGGCAAGAATTTGTTCAATCATTCCTAAAAATACATCGGCTAGAATTGAGCTTAATGGACTGTCCATGGCCACACCATCGATCTGTTTATATCTGGTTCCTTCGAATTCAAAACGAATGTTTTCGGTATATAAAATATCAGTTCTCTTAAGTATTCAAGTGGAATGGCAAGGGAAAAATTACCTGAAGAAATGTAATCACATAAAAAACGAACTGTTTCGTGGATTGGAACATTGGTGAAAAGGGAATCCACATCTATAGAATACATCCGCTGTAAAGATATGGTCAAATTTTCAAGTCAATCTGAAAGTTCAAAAGAATCTTTTAAACAATGGGGTGTTAAAAAGTTACGAACAGGATTTAGAATTTCCACCAACCATCGAGCGAGTTTGTGATATGGCCATTTCTGCATACACAAAATTGGTCTGAGGGGAGTCCCGGGTGTATGAACTTTAGGTGAGCTTCTCATGTGTGGTGTTTCTGTCCCCTTTGGCTTCAGTTGTTTATACTGTGTTTCGGATATGTAGCCATGTAGTAACAGAATATTTCCTTGCGATAAGGCCTTCAGTGAGGTGGTTGTTATCCAGTGTCTTGTCTATTTGGAACTTGCTCTCGTTCATTAGTATTTCTTTCATTTTGTTTATATAACATAGTCATGATCGCGGTACCAGATACATAATCTGGCTTCAAGAATCTAAGATCTGGCATACATTTCAGTTCTTGTATTATTGAATTCCGATACAATAACTGAAACGTATACCAGATCTTAGATTCTTGAAGCAGGATAAAGGATCTGATACTGTGATCATGACCAGGGACAGTTGTGTAAACAAAATGAAAGAAATATTAATATATATATATATATCATGTGGGTAATGGAGGATTTGGTTTAATTTGAAATGACAATTCGTCGTGTATATAGCAAAAGAAGCGTGAATTGAAAAGCTCGGAAGCACTGGACAGCTGTTTCGACCTGGTTGGGTCTCATCAGCAGTGCGAATCCATCGACCCGACTGGGGATGGAACCCGGGACTTCACGGGCAGAACGCAAGCGTGCTACC
>UZAN01047017.1:8871-27561 GCA_900618425.1 Echinostoma caproni
CTTCATAATTCATAATCACAACCCATTCCCATGGTGTTCATTTTTCCCTACAGGAAGCACCAACTGATGTCATGGATTCGGTGACATCGGAAACATGGTAAACTCAATGAGCGTATGCACAGAGAACAATACTCCGGGATAATGAACAAGTGGATATAGTTCTTAACCGCTGTCATCGCTGAGCCTCCTTCTCCCCCTCCCCCCAACGCGCCGCGCCTTTAATTCAGAACTTCTTTATGCATCTGTCTTCAAGCATTCATATGTATCTTGGTGGTTTTCTCTTTTCGAAATTTCCCGTTTAATACATCTCCGGCCGATTATTAAAAATAGAATGTGAAAGTAACGTCAGCGCATTACGGATTTTACCACTTATTTGGGGTAAAACGTGAGATCGTACATAAAAAGGGGTCGCGAAATTAGCCTCCACTGCCCCAGTTTGGTCGAAAAGAAGTTGATGCAGAGGTGGATCAATAGGTGCTTTGAAAAGAACTCATTCCAACTTATAGCTAAGTCAACATCCAATAAATCAATTTCTGCTTATTATTGGTTTGAACCGATCATCCTTCTCGGACTTCACCTTCAAGGTCAATTCTCAGTTCATCCAGTAAACCATACACTTGGAAGCACTGGACTCGAGTTTCGCTCCTATTACAGTCCATCAGTAGTGCACATACACCGTTCCGTCCGGGGTCTGAAATCCCATCGCATGGAAGGCCTGTGTTTCCGTTGTGCCAACCAAGTCATACCAGGGCTGAACCGAATTTCCAACTCAGGTTTGTTCAGATGTCGAATACAGTGATAGTCACTCAGCTCATTTGTGGCTCGAAGTCCATGAAGCAAAACACAGTTGACTATCTGGCAACTCCAATCGCAAGCCTGCCACCAAGTCAGGTCTTTCATTCAGGCTACGGTTTGATGTGCCACCAACCTACTAGGCTCGACTGACAATGGACCAAATCAATATCACTTATCCCATACCACTACTCACAAGTAACTGTGAGCCTAATACGAATTCATCTATCAGTCGAGTCGTTCCGTTTGAATGGAAGAGAACCCTTACCCACCTGTGAGTAGGTGACAGCCGACGCGATAATTGACCATATTTTGACAAACCATTGCTCAGTGAAATCAAGACGATCAATATGGATAGGCATAAACAAGCATACAGAACTGGAATCCATGTATCGCTAGCAAAGGAAGCGTTGGTGAACCAAAACTGCGCAAACAGGACCGGTTCAAACTGGTTTGTGGTTGGATCAATTAATCAAACAGACCAATGAGCCAGGGGGAACCAAGACAACGGGAGAAACAATCAAATCGCAAGAAATAGTTGCAATTGACCAGTGAGATAGACTCAAGGGCTCTGAGTCATTTGATTGTAAAACCTACCTTGAGAAAGGTTACCCACGGTAACCGAAACGTCGGCGAANAAATGGAGACACAATCATACTCTAAATACCAGAATGACCTTCTAGGAAGGACATTTCACTGTTACAAAAAGTGAATCGCGTCCAGAATGAGAACTAATTGATACGAATATTTAACAATATGAGCCCCAGACCGCAGTTAAAAGATCTTCAATTGGTGGCTGCGTCGCAGTGATTTAGTAGCTATCACCCGCGTGCTTTGGATCCAGTGGTCCGAGGTTTGAGCCCCGCCACCGCCACCCAACTTTGGTGGTAGGTAGCTCTGCTGTCGTCCGGTTCAATACCACGCCTGACCTAGCGGGGCCTTATGTCGTTTGCCACTCCAAGTCCCGGGGCTTAGGTTGTCGGTTACCATCACTGAACAGTAGGTCTTTGTGACTACGAGGTCCATCCCGACAGTTCATCACACATTGGTGTGCAATAAAAAAAACCGGAGTGGCTCGCTTCAGAAAGCGAAATTGAGTTGCGTAAGGAAATAGTGGCTAACTGTCGATTTAGCTCCCGTACATNACCAGCGTTTTATAATTCATATTTTTTACACACCTCTGATTCGAGACTGTGTGCTAAACAGACCACGGCACAACTTTATGAAAAGAAAAAGGGTCCAAAATTTGCTCATGGGCTCGATACTGCTTGGTGGATCGGGAGAAAGAAAGTGAATTTTCTTAGGGAATTCACAACCAGAGCCTCCGGTTAGCCAAAATCTTACGCTCAAGGCAAATGGAAGGCGTGTGAAAACCGTAGTCCCTTGGGGGCCGGTGTCCAGTTCGTCGGATCATACACTCGTTGGACGGACTCTAACGTCCAAGGTGCCCAATACACCCCGATGCCCAATCGAGCCGGTGATCACTACCACGACCGGGAAGGCGTATGCGTGGTTCGTAAACATCTCGATTGGTCTGAAATCAAGGGGTTTTAGCCAACTTCTTTAGGTGAACTGCCAGCGGTTCACCGAACCAGTTATTGGCTTTCCATCCTCAGTTTTGTTAAAAATCACCTCCACCAGGAGAAGGCAATGAGTAGGGCCGCCTCAGCAGAGGCTCTTAGAGACGCTTGGTCGAATGGGAGCATGTCACGAGGTGCAAGAGCGGGGTGACCAGCCGAAACCCAAGACACCCACCCCCGACCATACTGAGGCTTTCCCAATTTTAACACAACTCGATCGATAGAGCCGTTATAGCCTGCATTGTTCGATACCAGTACAACCGTGTTCATTCATGACCCAGGCAACTGTTCATACCCATGACATCGTGATTGTACCATGTTTATTTCACAATAGAAACAGTCTCGCTATCTCCCTCGGCTTGTCTTAAGGTCGATCTGTAATGACAGTCCAGTAGTTGTGACACCCGTCTACGGATATCATTTTGGCTTTCTTTCTATCCGCTCCGGCTACAAAGCGCAAAGCCGCAGCACGATAAATAACAAACCTTTACCCTCAAATTCAGGGATTCACTGTGTTTCAGTCAATCTGAGTATGATACCGGGTCAATACATTACGTGTCATTTCGCTGGCCAGACTGTAGGTATGTTCATGAGCGCGTGCTTCAGTACGTCAAACGTAGCACTCAACTACCGAGTGCACTGAAGCAACTTCAGTCCTCAACCCAAAGGGGACTAGGTGGGGTAGTTTCAGTGTTTATCCGGTGTTTTACAAGACCTGTTCCCCTCCCCCTCTCCAGTTCTGTTCTGTTATATACCACAAGCAGCAATTAAGTGTGAATTCATCGGTAAAACTGAAATATCACCTTAGATCACTTTAGAACACGAATTTTCTTCGGTATCTCGGCGATGATAACCATAGCTTTGTCAGTGTCTGAAAACTCCCAATGGAAATCCCCTCAATCGGTCAGCTGATCGGAAGCGCTTTACAAACACACGAGTGTGTGTGACGGAAAGTCTGAGACAAGCGGAGTGCAAGTCGTTTGCGTTGTCGTGATGCCCATACACGTAGACGCCAATTGGTACCGATGCTTACTCCGACCGTGATCCAAACCATCCGCAAAGTGGTATGCACTCCGGATGCCGATGTCAGGTTTCGTTATTAGTGCATNGCAACCAGTTGTAGAATCCAAACGGGACAGGAAGGATTAACATCAAATGGCAGCAGTCATATGAATACGGTTACCACCTTTTCCACATTCCCTACCTCAAATCTCGTACCCAAGAAACGGAACTCCCAAGACTGAAGTCAAGCTTTCCTGTTCTTTTCCGAATTCTCGTTGCCGTGACTACCCGCGGAATACTGTAGCAAATCCAGAAAGAGGTACAGATTTGCATGGCCGCGGTTACCTTAATGAACCTGATGGATCTGTGAGCGCATTGCACGACAGGAATAAGCCCAGGTACGGATGAAGAAAGTAACTGCACGCACTANGTGCTTTACTTGCCTCAGGCCTGTGTGCGACACAGGAGAATTTCGGATGCTAGATTTCAGACATAAACAACAACCCCAAAGTCCCATGTTTAAATAGGGTAAAAAGTAATACATTGAATAACAACCGAGTGTTTGAACGAGAGAAAAATTAAACAATGCTACTGTGCTCCTTTTTTGCCAAGCCACCGCATACGGACAGATACATACAGAGAGGGTAAAACCAAATCAGCAGGCGAACGAAAAATGGCCAACACGAGAGAGAGCGAAAGCAAAAGGTATTGTGGGCATCAAAGTTTGCGGAAAAAGACAGCGCGACACGGGAATCGAGGCGGTTTTTGTTGTCAGGTCAAAAATCATAAATCCTGTTGAAAAGAGCCGAATAGTCAACGAAATTGGAGGTGTGGATGAAAAGAGATGAAATATACAAGGAACTGAATAGTATCCAAACGGAATCCATAAGCAACCAAAAGTAAATCACAGGTCAATCCACCGAAATCGAAAGCCTTCACAGACACATCTTTTTTTATTTTCAAGCGAATTTCATGCCACGGTTCTAGGAATTTGAGTGAGTGTCTGCCATGAGCGAATAATCAGTAACCGGATACAGAATCGGTGCTTGCCGTTCCATATGCGTGGCCACGTCGCGCCAACCGACACGCTCGAGAATCTAAATGGAAAAAGTGACAGCGCAATAGCGAATATGAAATGACTGATAAGCAAGCTAGGTTAACTTATTTATTCATTTGCGCAAAGAAGAAAATGAAAAACGGCTAAAATGCACTGTAAACTAGATAATCATTTACGGCGTTTTTCTGCAAATACAATTTGTTCCAGAGTCCGAAAACTATTAAAATGTCCGGAAAAACTCACCATTTTATTGTACCATACTGAATAACATTGTATTAACTCAGAACCCGCAAATTCCTAACCAGAAAGAGCAAAGCAAACGATAGTATACCAGTTTATTGTCGAAAGACGAATGCGGTTTTCACGACAACGTAACCAGATGTTTTGACTCTCCACATGCTTCGTTATTACTGACGGACAGAGTGGTCTATCAGCCATTTGCGAGCTGTTTACACTCACAAAAGCGTTCGGCTATGCTCTTCAAAGAAAATAACGAACGACAGTCTACACAACAACAAGAAGTAGCCAATTACAGAGAATGGAAAATGTGCCACATGTGAACGAAGCCAGACCTTCAAGGCAGCGGGATCGAGCGCAGAATCCGCGGTCCCTTGGGGGCCGGTGTCCAGTTCGTCGGATCATACACTCGTTGGACGGACTCTAACGTCCAAGGTGCCCAATACACCCCGATGCCCAATTGAGCCGATGACCACTGCCACAACCAGGAAGTTGTGTGTATGGCTCGTACGCCTCCTCATGGTTGGTTTGGAATCAGAATGTTTTAGCCAACTCCCTCAAGTTAACTGCCAATGGTTCACCAACCGGGTTATAGCCCCGGATGTCGACTTTCTGTCCTCTCACTTTGTTAAGAAAACACCGCCACGGGAAAGCAGTGAGTAGGACTTCCTCAACAAAGGCTATTCAAGACGTTGCGAGAAGCTATGGCATCGAAAAAAGAACAGCGTGAGGCCGAAATAAATCCATTTAGCATCCTAAAAAGAAAAATCAGTACTGCCAGTGTGATCTCGTGACTCAGATGGCAGACTGTACACAAACGCGAAGACGTCGTCCATGTGTAGAATCGAATCCCACCGAGGCTACTGAACTTGTCACAATTTTAACATAGGACTTCAATCTGCCAAACAACTAATGGAACATGTTCATGCAAAAATCAAAGAAAACCGATGAACACAAAAGTGAATTGATGTATACACAACTCGAAGATAAGCGTGATCAAATCCGCGGAAGGAGGGAACACGTACCCAGATTAGCCACAGATGACTATGTTTGGCTGTCTTCAAAGAGTCCATCTGCGAGGAGTGAATAGGGCGAAGTGATCCCAAAGACGGTGTTGTGCCACATGGAAGTGAACCACGCAGCGCTCCGGACGGTGGCTCCTCAATCTGTTTGCCAGATAGTGAATTTGAGNCAGAAGAGTGCAAGAAAGAGAGAGAACGGTGGAATTATTGAACAACAGCATAGCAGCCCATTCGACTGACTGCTTCCTCATTATTGAAAATTTTATATTCAATGGGGAAGTAAACCAATGAAAAGAAACAGCGCAGGGGTTGGATTATTCCCATGTACCGTTCATTTATCAGGAATCCTATTCCTATCAATCTATTTGTGGTCTAAGTCAATGACAGGTTTACACACTCACTGATTGTGGTCAGTGGCGAAGCCCGATTGTCATTGCAGATCATAAGTAATCGTGTCATAAGAAAAATGTTTGTGACAAAAGAGAAAACGTAGCGGCTACAGATGCTGGAGTAATTTCCAGAGTTGCCCTTCGGAATCCGCATACACCGAGTATCGAAGAAATTCTATTTATGCGAAGTTTTCAGGCATTTATCCTTGATATGATAATAGTGAGTAAATAACAATATACGCATATATATATATATATCTTGAAATATGCATAGTGCTCGTTTCACACATTTTTAGTTCGCAAACGCTGCTCGATCCCCCAATCAACGGAACCTCATTCGTCCGAATATACTATCATTACCCATTGTAAGAAAACACAGAGTAGCGAACCAGCTCGTTTGCGGTGATTCTTCCACAGGTTAATACATCACAATTTATATCAAACTGTTTATAAGGGGGGGGGGGGATAAATCAAGACATGTTGCTCACACTTTGGTCCTCACACATGAGCATTGGTTTGGGTCATTAGGGATGGGTGGGAGGATGGCTGTGCCGTGTGTGTGGTGTTGACCCGGGAAGATCGACTGTTCTTAAGAATTGTTTTCTTTTTGGGGAACATAGGGGGGGATTATATAGATGGATACCGATTGCTTTCATTGTGGCCAAAACGCGACTCCTAGTCCTTTTAGATCGGTGGGTGTCAACATCTCTCCCCCTTCTAAACAGTCGGATATAAACTGTGACGTATTAGTCTGTAGAAGAATCACTGCAAACGAGCTTACTCGCTACTTTGTGTCTTCCTACAATGGATCCTCATTCATCGTGTTTTCGAATTTAGCCAAATACCTTGATACCAAAATAATCAAGGGTGATGTTGTTAATCATCGTAAAAGCCCCGGGATCCGTGCTAGCCGAATGATCTAGTCACGTTGCGAACGTTTCCAACAAAGTTTACCAGTTATATTTTCATGCACAAAGGCTCACATAACTGTTCACGGAAAACCTTATTCACAAATCTATATGGTGAATGGTTCTCTCTCAGTTCTAACTTCCGATCACTAACTGATGAACTTGATCAAACTGTGGAAATATGCTCATACGGCTACAAGAAACCTGCCTGTACACGGAAATTAATCATGACATAATAAACCTTGATGGTTTCATTAACTAAATAGTCGATCGTTCAGTTCCTTATTCCAAACGAGGTGATGGTGTTATCACATCAATGAAAAAATGAGTAGTGCTCATTGGCCTACACTTTATATAAATGCGTCTGTACTGAAATGTAAGCCCAAACATTCATTGATCACTTATTTTTGTAAAGTTGTGTAATACTCCCACTTTACCATTTGAAGTTCTTTATGCCTTTTACGACACTCTTCTAATTGTGTCGATTGAATATGGAGGGTATTCTGTTTACAGCATTTGCAGCAATCTTGAAAATTTTGATATCCGTTTTTAGCCACGTTAGATTTTCAAAACATTGTAACCTTTCCCACCAGATTTGATGCATATCTGGATTTAGACTTGGTCAACTACCTTTATCTACTTTGAGTAGAATGCCGTCGAGTATTAGAGACATTTGATCACGTTGTGTTCAAATATCCCTTACCACACCCTCTTTACTCCAAATTGTGATCACCAGCTTCGAAACAGACGAACATGTTTCAATTAATCTTTTTATTCGGCAGAAATACCATCAAAATGCCGATGAAGTCAACAGAAAAATTTCTTTACCTAGTTACGTGTGACAAAGTGCGTGACTCCGTGATTAGAAACAGCACTAAACACGAATAGTTAACTGGATCTCCGTTGACCTCGCATCGCTCACATTGCAATCGTTTTCCAAATCAGTATGATTGGGATCAGTCTGCGGCACAACTCCTCTTGCGAACTTAGCTATTCATCGGTCAACACTCCTCGCTAGTTTTATCAAAAACTTTCATATGCTTCACTGCGTGTGAAAATACTTTGAACCGAAAGGGCTTTGAAGGATGAAGTTAAATTTCCCGAAATAGCCTTATTGGGAAAAGCTGCACCTCGTACAGGACCGTAGGCCGCGTTGTGCAGCATTGCCCACACATAGATATAGTGTTCTCGCGTATATACAAGAAAAGAAAAGTTACCACAGGGACAACTGGCTTGCGGCGACCAAGCGATCATAGCAACGTCGTTTTTTGATCCCTCGATATCGGCTCTCCCTAGCGATGTGACGTAGAATTCACCAAGCGTTGGATTGTTCATCCACTAATAGGGAACGTGAGCTGGGTTTAGATCGTCGTGGGACAGGTTAGTTTTACCGTACTAATGAGTACATTGAGACAGTAAATTATAATCTGGTAATCCTGTTTAGTACGAGAGGAACCGCAGGTTCAGACCTTTGGTATATGTGCCTGTCCGAAGGGCCAATGGTGCGAAGCTACCATCTGAGGGATTAGGAGTGAATGCCTCCAAGTCGGAATCCCGTCCAGACATGCAACGGCACATTCTGTGCCTGACACGTGGCCAAGGAAGCATGCTTATTCTTTCTGGTGCTTGGATCAGGCTATTTACCTGGCCAGGTCCAGTAGGTTTCGTGTAATGCCAGAGCGATATGGCCGATACCGTACTCCGGACTTCAGGGTATGGAGGTCGACACGATATCCAAACGTCGTATGAGCGTGAAGGCAATAAATCGTTTGTAGACGACTTAATATTATAATACAATATATTAATATTATAGTATGGGCAGTGGTGGCCAGTTGGTTAGATCACCAAGTTGCGACCCGGGTTCAAACCGCTCCACCACCGCCCGTCTTTTCATTTATGTATTTTCCCAGGCAGCCATTGTATGGCCGCAGCCCCTTCCTGAAAGTTCACTGTAGATTTGTATATTCAATAATTAAAAAGGGGGTGAAAGGACATTTTTAAAGCGCTGTCGGTTCAGAGATGACAGTCTTAGTTATTACAAACGAACCAAAACACAAATCAATATGTGAACCAGAATTTGGTGGAGAAAAATAGGGTTATCGGAATGCTGTAGACGAATGAGAAAAACTGTGAACGTACCTGGTGTACAAGTCTCGAAAGTAATCTCAAGGCTTGTGCATATCTTCCCTCTACAATGTGATTCAATAAGAAAAATACTAGAAGACGACCGCCTACACTGCCCCAGCTCCAACTCTTTGTCTGTGACTGGGCAGTGTCCACACCGATCGACTCGTTATTCGTGGGGAGTTCACGCACACCTGAAGCCAACATCCAGGCGGGTATTGAGTGTGCCCCGATTTCCACACGATCACCGACCGCGTTCGAGCTGATCGCTGTCGTTGTGGTCAGTTGCAACAATCGGGTGTGAATTTGACGCAAGCAAGTGCGCGTTTCTTGGTCCACGACGACAGAGTACGATTCTGTTAGTGTAGATGGCATTGAGTCNCATTGAGTCTGAGTTCGCCGATCGAATTAATGCATCATGTAAGAGCCACCGAGTCAAATCCCATCTAGATGTATTTTGTTCCACGGAGAGCCCGGAGAGATTTGGACATTCTGGGGGGCCGTAGTCGAATGAATTGAACTGGCCGGTGATAAACTGTGTCAAGAGAAGTCGCTCGCACAACAGACGTCCGAGTCGAGCAAGAATATCCACTAAGCGTAGTTTTAACTCCAGATAATTGTGAACCGGTCCATCCTTCTTTTTTGAACTGAGAAATAAAGGTGAACGGGAAAATATTTTTCTATTGAATGCAAACCGAAGACAATAAGAGGATATGAACAGGAATTTTACCAGTGTGTCCGCCTGTTCTCTGGCGGCCTGTAACTGAAGACAATTTGAAGCCGTTCGGTCCTTTTCTATTCACCATGCACATTTTCACTTGGCAACTATGATGTCATACATGCATTTCAACGCGACCGCATTCGTTGACCTAAAATCAGTTAACAATGAGCACCGTTAAAAACTCTGCAAACTTTTCTTTCTACTTGTTTCGAGAAAATTTCTACAATTAAGTTCACCGAAACGTTCTAAATAGAGAATCTGATCAGACGAACCCGATTAAGTTTGTCGAGCAGGGTTTTCGCATCTTACTTCAGCCTTATCACTTCAATTGGCTTGACAAAAAAGCCGTCATCAGGTGTTGAAGTCTGTCTTCACGGAGCACATTTCGAGCAACAACAACAAACAAACAGATCAGCGAACAAACTGGTTTTCAAAAGACGAACAATGAAGTGAACAAAGTTGTTTTCGAAAATTCGTGTTCAGGCATTTACAGTTATGTGCGTGTTTATACCTAATGTAGAAATAAATGTGACTGGCCCGTTCAGGTTGAGTGAGAAAATACAACAATGTCTGTTAAGTTTCAGTGAAGCGGGTGGAGAAAATGGGGGCAGGAGGCTAAAGAGGACCAAGGTCAATTCTGGAAATTTCCGATGACCATTTTCATGTTGAACTTGTCACGCTATGTTGCGTCATCACGATATAATTGAGGTCATGGTTGAGATCGTCACGTAGGTTTGATTGGGGCCAAGGCAACTGGAGTACGGCAACCATTTTCTTCTATTTATACACTGGTGGGTTCATGATTTTGATTACTACAGCTTCTGCCGTTGACAAGTAACGTTTCCGAAGGTTTTGGGGTACTTACTAAATGACTTTAAATGCAACGTTGTCTGGCCGGTGCCCGGGATCGGCGAAGTGGGCCACATTTATTTCTACATTAGACATAAAAAAACACAAGCAACTGTAAATTCCTGAAAACGAAGTTAAGAAAACATGCTTGTTTGCTATACTGTTTGTCATTTTATATTCTTATCTAAGACTGGTTTTCGTAATCATGCCAATGCACCTTAAAGAGGGATGATCATTACGATCGAATTCGGACATATGCAACCCGCGGTAATAAGCTCCGGCGAAGTGGTTAGCGAAAGTAGAGAGATAGGGATGCAAAATGTGAAAGACAGATTCACATTCGTGACATATGCTTGATCGATGGTGGAACAATGGTCACTCTGAATATCAGGTCATTGTTCACCGTGTCCGCGACAGCGAAACGATTAAATGTCTGTGCAGTTATGCTCAACGTTTAACCGTACGAATGGAGCTTCCTTTGGATAAACTAAAACAAATGTGTCTTTTTCTTATTTCTGCAAAAGCAATGTTCATTTTTAGCTGAAAAATAAGGTATACCGGATAAAAAGGGAGAGTGCGGTCATTCAGTCTCCGATGGGACGGCTCGCCGTGAACTTGTTCGTGGTGAAACTAGTAACCTCTCGTCTCCTACTATCGATCGTTGATTATGTGCTGCATACTCCATGCATGGATCACATTGTGCGATTAACACAACATCGAACCCAACCGAACTGTTGGATAAGTGCAACGCTCCCCATCGAGACACAACATTCATGCAAGGAATCATCATCATCGTATAGCGAAATACAGAGAAGCGAACTTCACTGATCGCTGACAAACTCCCAATGCATATGCACTGGAGTTTGATGGATAGGTGTTGCTAGGGTATCCATCCACTAAGCAGGAGAACGATTAGGGGTTCTCAGCCAAAGCCTTTAGTTCTGACAAGAACCTAGCCGCAAGGAAGCGAAGTGGAGGCCCATTTACTTGGATCAATTACTTCTCCACCATACTTTACCGACTGAAACGTCAATTCTAATCGAACCCCCAAAACTGGAGAACCGGAAGACTGGACGTTGTTCAACCTTTACCCTTCAAACATCCGGGCATGATGAGATCTTCGGCTTGACAAAAGCCATTCAGTGTAGCTCATTGGGTCAGAGAGGTGCACAAGCCATCACACCATGTCAAGGTGCAGCCTAGTCGTGATGGCAAGGAATAAGAAATTGTCTTTCTAAATGTCTGCATCACTTGTAGATTACATATAATTCGGTGCAGAAATGGGCAACTAGGCAAAACCAATAAATCCACTTTCGAAGATTTGCATTTCTCAAGGAAGAAAAGGAATTTGGTTCGTGCACACCGTTTGTGGGCGTCCAATCGTTGCTCTCACCATGATGGGTACCAGCTATATTGTGTTAACTTGTGTTAAACGCGCCGTGTCCCACGTCGATACTGTGCTTTCTTCATGAAGGATATTGTGCGACACAATCGGTCAATAAGGGGGAGTCAGCAAAAATCGTAAAAATTGATCGTACCTGTTCGGTAAGGTTTTTCATCATTACTTAAGAACAGGAAAATGATTCAGCATTATCCCCCAGCCTATTGACTTTGAGTGATGTGGGCCTTTGAGCATACGACTAGTTTGAGGTCTCACTGATCCTTGTGTACATGTAAATCGTACAATGGCGGAATAATTTCCCCACATTAATCGGAAATTAATATAAAAAATTTACCGCTTTTTTGTATCATTCTTTTCCGTTACCGTTTGAATGCATTCGGTCGAGTTCTGTTGAACAGCGGAACCACAAAATGTCGGCTGATCACGGCTATCATCAGCTGGAATCTGATTCAATTCAGGATCTGCGCGGCTAGTTTCTCTTTTATCGGTAACGGTCAGTTCAGAACCGGTGTGTGACTTCGATGGAGCATGATCGGACAGATTGGAAACACTGGCAGATGAAACAAAACGCATAGTGAGTAGATGAGGAAAAAAATCGTCATTCACAGACGAGCAACGTGCCGAAGGTAACCTGTCTGGCAAATCCGTTGAGTGAGAATCCCTTTCGTGATCCAGCAAGCGACCGAAAATCAGGTACTCCACACGAGACCAAATTTCGGTTCTTTTTAAACGAAGCTGGATAATATCGAGCCAAGTCTTGGAGATGACAGAACAGGGAGTATCTAGCCGTACCAACTGTTCATGTACACACGTTAGGCGGCGTGATAGAGACCGGGTTTCGCCGGTGACAGTCGGCGCAGCGTGATCATCAGCATCACCAACCAGCTTCAAGGAACCCCTTGATCGATCCAAACCGCTCTCACTGAATGTCATGCTGGATGCGCTCTGTGGACGTTCAATTACATTCGACAGTTGTTCCCTAGTTGAAGCATCCGAAGGAGAACTCTATGGAGGAAAATAAGAGCGGAAAAGTTTGAACGAAATCGTGTCCAACAGAGGGAGAGAGAGGGAGCGTTGGAGCGAAATGATCGAAAACACGGGACTGGGTCGGGTTGTTCCGAGCAGTTAAACGGTAGCTGTGCGCGCGTGTGTGATTGACAAGTGATATCTATCAGAAAAACAATAAACGGGACGACTGAAATTGTTGTATTATCACTATGGTTTCATGTCTTTGTAATGAAGACTGTTGCTTCGTGATTTGTTCGGAACATAGTGTGGAATGTGACAGGTATGAAATATCATTGCTAACCTGGAACGAAACACATTGAATAGGGCTCACACAAAGCAGATCGTGAAGGCGGGAAAATGAACGCACTGTGTGGGCATTGACTCCCATCCGACATATGTACTGTATCGATTTACAGAACCTGGACCACCTCGGCACTATGAACGTTTCAAACAAACGGTTGACACTGAATAGCATAGCTAACAGACCTGCAGACCGAAAAGCTCTGTCGAATATGCAACCATGAAATGTGCCATTCAATCGTACATCCCGAGAATCAGACTTATTCCGATGCAAACAACTTGAGGAAAATTGTAAAAGGACTAATTGCAGACCAACCTACAAACTTCTACTTTCCACAATCCTCAGATCAAATCTGCAAGACAATCAATCCAAATCAATAAGTATTATCCCACACCATTACTCATGAGTAACTGAAGTAATTGAATTGAACGTTGATCATGTTAAACAATGGTAAACTTGCAATCACGATGACTTAGATAGGGAAACAGATGCATACTTCATTCATCGGGTCGCAAAGAACAAGTCAAATTGGTTGATAAACTGCGAGACAAAACGCCGTTCGAAGACGTAGGCAAAGAATACAACAAAAAACAAACCGGGTCCGTTTTCTTAATCAATTACGGGGACAGTCATACAACTCGGTTGCTGTGTTGACCTGACAGAAAATGGTCAAATTATGTGAACGGAATCGTTGTCTGAAGCTGCTGATATCTGACGAGACCAGACCGATCAGATCAGGCCAGTGAACGCAGAACCCTAAGATCCCTAAAATGTAGGCATACCTTGAAGTTAGACAAACTGCGATCGCCGAACTCCGTCCAGGGTGCTTTTCAATTCACAAACCAGATCACGCTCAAGTTCACTGGGAAAGGACACAGAAATTGTCCCTTTCAGTCCGCAACTGAGGTGGATGAATTGAATGCCTGTGTTGCACTGGCAACATTATACTAGTGCTCGAATGATGTTAAACATATTCCCTTTCATGTATATAACTTCGTATTCTCTTATACGCTCCTGTTCCAAATATCAATTACTCCACTACCGAGGTTTCAGGAGCAGAAACTCACTTGCCAAACCATCCAGAACATTTACATGATTCTCCCCACTTACCCTTGTAATAGTTATGACCCCAAGTCATCACTTCCCAATATACACGCTGCTCCTCAGTGTACGTCTTCTCCCTTGTGTGCGTCCGCAGTGATTGCTGCTGTCTGTTGAGTCCACATAAGACGTCTACTTTTCGACTCTCGTTTCAGCGTCTCGACGATCCTTTGTGAACCCATTTTCTGTTGTCTACTACAGGGTCACACAACTATTCTTTATGCTTTCGGCTTCTTATTTCTCATAAATCGAGTTAAAGTATTGAACTGCTCATTGCAGCTCGGCAAAACGAAGATGAATTTGCCGGAACAGAAGAAGAACAGAGCAAATAGTGAGAAGGCACGAGAATTTGTCTGTGCAAATAGAACGAACAAAAAAAACTGGAAAACCGAATCAATCACACGTACCTGATTTGGCGCGTCATTACTGACCACTTCGGCAGCTGCTGGTAGGGCGAGAATCGAGAAAGGGTTACATACATTTGTCAACAGAAGGAAGACAGAGTTGTTCTAACACCAAAGTAAACGACAGGAATCAAGCACTCACTAGCTAGGGTCAAAAACAGACTGCTGACAGTGTCCGAGAATCCTATGTTTTTAATGACACTAATGTGTGATTAACAGTAGGAAGGGGAAAACTCGATAGTCACAAGCATCCACCTTCCAGTTCAGGAACACCGGTAAATCAAACCCGGGGATAAAGATGGTCCAAACCACATAGGGCACGACCATGCAAAGAATATTAGAGCCGTAAGATAGTGAAACTGACAATTAGGCTAGCTGCAAGTAATAACATCTTGTAAGGTCTAAGATGTTATGCACACTTTAGATGAATTTCTTTCCATTACCAACTTTAATGTGACGAACAGCAGACGGGATAAACTCCATAGTCAGGAGAATTTGCTGTTCAGTGGTGTAACCCGGTAACCGGAGCCCCGGGACTAGGAGTGGCGAACCACATAAGGCCCCGATCAGTCAGGCGTGGCATTGAACAGGACGACTGTAAAGATGCTTTCCGCCAAAGATGGGTGGCAGTGGTAGGGATCGAACCTGGGACGATAGGGTCCAAAGCACGCCGGTGACAGCAGCTAAACCACTGCGCCACCAGGACCACCGAAATTTCTCAATTGACGACCATTCTTCGGTAGATAAAGCCCCAAGCGGACAGAATTACTGTTCTTGGAAGCCTATTGGATACAACTAAGCACAATCACGGCAACACAATTGCTTTCAGCAACTGGGAGCTCAGGCAGGAATACGATTACAAGGTGACCCAGAAAAGATCAATGGCTTTATTGGTTAGGAGGAAATAACTCAGAAACATGCAAGACAAAGTGCTCACTGTTTACGTTCTCATCGGACAGTGACTTCGCTGGACCAGTGTCCGATGAATTTGTTTCGGGTTTGGTCGCATCTAGCGCTGTTTGAGAATGAACTGCAACGATCTCGCCTGAACGTGCACAATTCAATTCCGGATCGATCTCTGTTCGAATGGAAATCGCCGGTTCCGTATTTGCCACAACAGAAACCGGATCTGTTGTCAAGCTCGGTAGCGTTGGTGGATTTTCAAACCGAATCAGGCGAATACAATCGGAAAGAGGTTGAAGCCATGAGAAGTCTTCAACCGAAATACCCATGTTGCCAACCGCCAACGTTGGTGCAGATCCTCCGGTTTCCTCTTTTTGCGGTTGTGATTGGGACGTTGATCCGCCAGGATCAGAGTCGATAATCAAACGAAATGGGTAATTTACCTAATCAGGTTCGATAGAGAGATGCATGGATGCACACGAATCACTTCAAAAACTGAGATTTGAACAGCTATGAAGAAATAGACTATAAAGAGGTTGAAAAAACATCAATTTATTACCAAACCATTCACCATAAGATGAGAATTAAGAAACATTTTCCTTCCGTTAAATTGACCGAAAACGGGACACGAATGAAGAGAACTTTCTCGAAAGGCCACAAACGTATGCTGCCCGAAAAATTAATCAGCCATGAATTCCAAGCCTGCATAACGTACGCGGTGCGTGGTCTAATGTATGCTGATAACAATCGAAGTAATAGGTCTGCTTCCACTGATCCGAAAACACGTTTAGTAATCCAACGAGCTTCATCGTCTTTGATGATGCTCTTGCGCAATGTGTGGAACATCCTAGATTCCCAAGAACGATAACTCCCAGTTCCTTTTCGTTTGAAGAACGCGGTATTGGCTGAGCTCCAAGTACATATGGAAAGCGACTCCTGTGACGCAAAGAACTCGGTGTAATCAGTGATAAAGCATCGATAAGCTGCCTCGAGAGTTTCCTGTGGGGTTTCATTATCTTCAGGATGTTGTACCGTCCTCCATATTTTGGCGTCTTCAGTGTATAAGTATGCGTTTTCTCCAAGGACAGTTGGTAGATTGTTTATGAATGCTGGGAAAAAGTACGGACCGAGTACAGATCCTTGTGGACCTCCACGGACAGCCTCAATTGGTCGCGATAGAGGAACCACTAACTCGAACCGATACAGTATGCTGTCGAAAAAATTCCTCAATCCACTCAAGGAGCAGTCCTCGAACACCATGGTTATGAAGCTTTCGCAGTATATGGTGGTTAATCCTGCCAAAAGCTTTGAAGAAGTCTAAGTAGACTACGTCTACTGCCTCCCCTGCGTCGACTGATCTCGCCCATTCATCTCGTGCAAGGAGCTGGTTTGGGCTGCACGAGCGTTTCTTTCGAAAACCGTGTTGGGTCGGCGATGGAATTTTATACTTCTCGAAATGCTCCATCACAGAGTCAGCAACAATCGATTCCATTACTTTTGACAGAACAGAACTGGATTCCAGTCAGTAGCCAACTGTGCGCCGTACGTCTCAACGGTTCAGCGCGAGTCAACAGCTACAGAACGAAGCGTCGATGTCTATTCGTCGTATCGGTGTATGCACCGACGGATTGCTGTACATCTGAAATCAAGGATGAATTCTACAAGAACCTTTCTCGATTACTCCAAAGCGCTCGATCAACGGACATCGTGGTAATCGCCGGAGACTTCAATGCTCAAGTGGGTCCCCTAGACGAATCAGAAAGGCCTCTTNCCAAGCCAAACGGACGGACAACGGAGATCGCCCACTTCAACTCTGTGCCGACCACGGACTGTTCCTGTCAAGCACGAACTTCTCGCACAAAAAGCATCGCCGTCTTACATGGAGACCGCCAACCTCTTCACAGCGCTGGACCCAAATCGACCACATCGCTATCAGTTACCGCTGGAGGGGAGCGATTCAAGACTGCCGCTCTTACTGGTCAACACCTGTTGATACGGACAGCGCTTTGATACGAGCCAAATTCTCCTTACGCCTGGCAAACAACAGCAAAAACGCCACCGAAAACGGATACCTACGATACAACGTCAGCGATTGTTGCAAATCGGACTCCAAAGCAGAACTCTCCGATCGCCTGTCAGTTCAACCGCCAGCCGAAGGATTCAATGAACACTGGAAACAAATCAAGGATGCTATGCAAATATCAATAAAAACAATGTCAGACCCTCACACATGCTCAAAACATAAACCATGGATCTCATTGACCTCGTCTGCCCTGCTGGACGCCAGCAGAACCCTTCCTCCGGATGCTGCATATGACAGCGCGCAAATCCCTCAAACGCCAGCTCATCAAGAGTCTGAGAAATGACCACGAGAAGTGGTGCATGGGAAAGTATAGAGAGATGGAGAAGGCTGCGACTATTGGTAATAGTTGCAATCTTTCCCGTCTAATTAGGAATACGGGTCCTAGGAAAATAAGCGAAGTGAGGTAATTGGGGATTCAATGGCACACTGATTCACGATCAGCAACGACGTCTTGATCGATGGGCTGAACATTTCAAGGCTCAGTTCAACTGGCTCCCATCCACATCTGAACTGTCAATCTCCACTGCAACTGCTCAAATTCTGTCAGTCGATGCCAGTCCTCCATCTGAAATGGAGGCTTCTCGGGAAATAAGCTGTCTCAAAAGGCATAAGGTCTCAGGCCCAGACGGGCTCTCACCAACCATTTTTAAGAATGGAGGCTCAGCATTGGTTTCGGAGTTACCGAAACTCCTGGACTCAGTTTGGTAGAGGGTAGAGGTTCCAGCTGAATGGTGTGAATCGGTCATCATATCGATTCACAAGAAAGGTGACAGATCCTCTTGTGAAAGTCATAGAGGAATTAGTTTA
>UZAN01047018.1:11977-22756 GCA_900618425.1 Echinostoma caproni
CCCCCCCCCCCCCTCCACACACACACCCTTACCATCTGCGATTCGCTCCAGTCACCTGAGCAAGTTTTATTCAATCTTTTAAACTCATCCCTCTTTCTTCTTTCCTGATTTAATTCAAATCCAATTGCCAATTCGGCACACAGTCCCTACTTAGAACCAGATTTGTGACTGAGTTAATCCCCTCTTGTATTATCATTTCTCAGAATATTATCTTACACGCACACGAATGCACGGCGTCTCATTCACATCCACGACCAGACACCGGCCGACGTGACACACACAGATACACGGATCGGAATGACTGGTTGCACTTCTCATGAATTCCTTTGTATACTTACTTAGTTTTCTTCGTTATTTCCTAATTCCATAAAGCCAAGGTCATCTGTTGTTTTCTTTTGCATTTATTAACTCTTGCGAATTCGCATTCAGTGTTTCACCGGTTTGGGATCCCAAACTACTGTGCGTTTGGAACAAGTAGTGGTATAAACTGTATCATGACGACAACAACAACTGTATAATCGGTTCGAGGTCCTGTCTCGACTGATAATTTGCCTTCGCCGCCAGGAGAGTTTGCACTCCTGAGAGTGACGAATACACACTATCACACATTTGAACCACAGCGTGCGTCCATCTCTTCCCGGTATGCATACGATTAGAGGTTTTACGATCAACTAGTTTGAGCCAGCTTCCCGGAACTAACTGTTCGGCCTATGGACCTGGATTTTGCGTTTTTTGCTGTCCATGCGGGAAGTCAGTAACGACGATCATTGCAGTAATCTTTTCTGGATGCGAGCCAGACGACATTTGAGGTGCGAAAAATTGACTCCCCCTCTTACTTTTAATGTTGGCCAAAATGTATTGTAAAGCTCATAGGTTGAACTAGGCACCGAAATTTCCACGATTGGAAAATATCCCACTGAAATTCATCGTGGACAATCAATCTCAAGGGGCGTAGTCGAAGGGGAATCGCTTATAAGGGATTCATTTGAAGGAAATGATGGGGTAGTTATTGACAAAAAAACACTTCATGCGGACATTAAATAGGTGATTTGAACAAGAAAAACTTTTAGCACATACAGGTGAGGACGACGGTCGTTGGAGTTATCTGTTTGAGATAGAAAAAAGGATGGTTGAAAATGATTTAACCCAACACAGCACTGCCTCCGATAGAAGCATGCAAAGGGATTAAAGAGTTAGGCCACTTTATAAAATTCCTCAGTGTGATCCTGTTGCGGTTGGTCACCTTTCTCTTGCGAACTGCTCCCATACGACCAAGAGTCTCAAATGGCTTCTGCTGAGGAATCCCTGCTCAATGTCCTCTCGTACCAGAGGTGCTTTCCCATCACAGTGAGAGGATAAAGGGTCAACATCTGGGGCTATAACCGGATGGCAGTTCACCTAGGGGAGTCGGCTAAAAGCCCTGACTGGGAAATCACCCAAAAAGATGTGTATGAACCAGGTACACACCACCTTCCTGGTCGTGGTAGTGACCACCAGTTCCTTGAAAATTTGACCCCGTTCAAAGGGCATATTATCCGATGATTTGGACACCGGTCCCCAATGGATTACGGTTTTCACACAGCGTCCAGCTACCTTCCGAGTCAGGCTGCGGGTTGCTGAAGGATCTGAATGCGGATTCCCCAAGAACATTTATCTGCGATGGCCTGAGCAACTAAGTAGTATCGTGTCCTCGAGCAAATCTTGGACCTTTTTCTTTATTGTAAAGATTGTTCTATCGTGATTTGTTTGACACAATGTCAACTCAGGTGTTTGTGAAAATAACAATAATGATATGGAACCATGAACGGAAAAGCATCTGCATCATGTTTGCCGTGAGCAAAGGAGGTCACGCTTGCTCTTCTGAGGGGATAAGATTGGTGTCTAAGTGCAACGGTATGGTATTATATACCATCTGAGGAAGAACGTCAGCTGAATCCAAACCCTCAGGGCTGAACGGTCACATTAAAAACTGTTTCAATTTCCCCTGGTGTTGAATGACGTTTTAACAAAACGATCAAACTACTTGTAAGTAGTGTAAGTGATATGGTTGCACATAAAACACATTTCCACGACTTGGATGCTGAAACCCACGGGAAAACTCACACAAAAATATTTACAGGTCCTTTAAGAATAAAATTGTAATTGTACATCTCCCAAAAATCATTAACACCTCGTTATGGATGGAAACTCAAAACCCGGTGCTGGAGAATCCAGATTTAATCTACCTAGCCGTAAGCCTCTCAATCCTGGCCTTATCATACCCCTAAATGGATCCCGGTTACAGGAGGAACTAAACCATATGGTTAACGTCCATTTGAAAATGCCACAGTGTTTGACATCCAGCCTATTGATTTGCGTATCGTTGTTATCTGAGACCTACTATCACCGATAATCTGCAGTCCCGCATACAGTCTACACAAGCTTCGCCTTCAATTCCAGGTACGGCATACACCATATGTGAATTCGGATAGTTGGAAATGAGTTAAACCAAAATAACACTGCCTCTGATAACAGCAAGCGAAGTGTCAGCAATCAGACATCTTTTCAACTCTCGCAAGGAGAATTCACTCGGTGACATCTATTTTTCCATTCGGCTGCGACCAGGTGATAACTGTGATTTATGATTTAAATGTAGGCTTGATCCTTGCAGTGGTTACAGCGTCAAGAAATCTTTTCCAGGACACCAATGGATCAAACTGTTCTATCGGGAGTCCATCGCTTGAATACCGCAACGGTGCGCGTTTTGGTTTTAAAGTATCCATCTACAGAAACGTGGTAAATGTAATCGAAAAGCAGAACTGCATGGTCACTGCGTCCTAATGAGGACGTGATGCTGACAGACTTTGCCATAAGCTCCTAGCTTATCAACACAAAGTTCAACGCTGATGTTAAGTGGCCTGCTCCAGATCGGGCAGGCTCCTTTACATGATTACTTATAAGATGAGTCAATAAACTGTGTTACATGGATGGGCACAGTTCTAGCGTTCTATAAAATGAGACCCAACCAGGTCGAAATAGCAGTCCAGTGCTTCCTAGCTTTTCAGTTCACGCCTCATTTACACGACGAATTCATCATCAAAACAAATCAAATCCCACATTTAAAATCATTTATTATGACTTAAAGTGCATGGAAAAAGGATTGATCACATTTTCTACGAGTACCGTGGACTGGGCACTGATGACCACTGCGGTAATGTGTGTGTGTATTTTCGATACCTAGTGAGTGGGTGTTATGAGACAGTGGAATGTATTAATCGTGAATGTGAATTCGACCAACCCTTGCTACAGAGGAGCTAGTGCGTTCACATTCACGTCGGCTTTCTTAGCTCGACGGTTACGACCGATTCGATCGAAGCAGAACTATGGTGTTTTTACGCACATACTTTGACGGCAAACACGATGCAATCGTGGGTCTGAAAAAGATATATTGGTTATTTTTTGAGCCTGGAACAGAAACAGTGTGACATAATGGTTTCCTATACAATGTTCTGTTGCTGAAAGCAGTAAAAGATCGGATAGGACATGGCAGCGTTCACAATTTTAGGAATACTTTCATAACTGAGCACTGGGTTCAGATTCAAGACCACTTTCGGCTGAAATATGCATGACTTTGTCTATCGTGTATGTGTGTTTCATACCCGACGGAATCCGCAGTGTGCCATACAAATTATAGTACAACAATCTTTATAAAAAAGAGAAAGCTGCATGAAACTCCCCAGCGTATATCATTGAATGCATTACTATACTAACGAACACAAACGCTGGCAGGTTCGTCTCTACCGCGGAGTAGGATAACAAAATTAACAACCTTCGAGATGCTTCAACATGAGACCTGATGTGTGATTGATGATACGGGGACTGGTGAAGATCGGAAATTAGTTAGCATCAAAAGATTTTACCAAAGTTCGGCACATCTTATATATGTGGACCAAATGGCGCGCACCTAACATTCCATCACTAGTGTAATAGATACAACCCTTCGATTGTGAGGGAACGGATATTGACAAAGTTCCATTGGTAATGTTAGGAAGATAAATTGCAGAAGGCAATCCGGACCAGTTGTTACGATAATGATCTAAGAACTGACACAGTCATTTATTTTTTCGTTGCGGTTTAATCTTCACCTACCGACAACACAGTCTGGTGTTTACCAAATAAAAAAACCAGAAACGATGTAAAACCGGCAGGTGCAATAACAGGTGAAGCGTAGTTTGCTCATGACAGGAATATGCACGCCGCAATAGCACGAAATTTCACATTACGACGTAGCTCCCACCGATGCTTAAAAGAACCTGATCACAAACATGACAAATATTTAGTTAAACATGACTGACGGTGGTGGAGTTACGTCCAACTAAGTTGGCAGTAGTCAGTTTATCATCATCGTCGTCGTCGTTTAGTGTAATACAGTGAAGCGAACTTCACTGATCACTGTCAAACGCACACAAAGTTAGTGAGAATGTGTAAGGAGGATAGGGGTTGGGCTTAGTTTTAAGGGACCGGAAAAGAAACCTAACCTCTATAGTCAACTCACACACATTTTCAAGCATTCTGGTTTGATAAAAATGAAAAGAACTCCACTGCTAGTGGTTTGCCGGCATGTACATCAGTGACTCTAATCATCCAGTTGCTGAGTCTTTTGGACCCTAACCTGAAAGATGAGACACCTACTCTACCTAATCGCTCTGTGCATTCCTTCATGCCTCGTCCCCACGTTATCTGATGACCTGCACGTGGATTTCTCCAGTCTTTAAGGGCCCTTGCAAATAAGACAGTGCGGTAGCCACCGTTAAACATACGCAAAACGTGTCCTAACCAACGGAGCCTATTAGGCTGAATTCAATGCGACATGTTCGTATTTGATGCATTCCCAAACACCTGACAACTTACTTCTAAGTTACTAACCAGCTCAATCCATCCCACCTGGGCTACTAGGCGACGGATGTCTTCCACCCGCAAATTTAATGCCTCAAAACTGCAAAGCAGAACCGATCGTGCGGTGGCACAATATGCGCGACTTTTCAACTTTAGTGAAACGTCATGTCGTCACCAATGGTGTTTTGGTCCTGTGTACGCTGGAAATGCGTGCGATTATCTCCTTTGATGCGTTACCGTCGTTGGTCATGTAGTCATCTAAATAGACGTAGTAAATTTCAGTTAATTCCTGACCAACCAGCTTCAGAACGGGACTCGGCAACACCCAGTCTTGCAGTATCACTTTGAAAGTACAAAGCGCATGCCGAATGGAACAACAAAATTTGCTCGTCTGTCTCGAGTGTTTTTTTCATCCTCCATACAACCGAACAGGCAAACGACGTCGTAGTCAGTTCATGAATATTTCTATCTAGAATTCGTTCTACTATTTATGCTGCGTACTGCACATACAAACAGGACAAGTTCGAATGATTGACAAGGTTGAGAACAAACGAAACTATATGGGTAAGAGGAATTCATCAGTAGGGATCAGGTCAGGTTCTAATGAACAAACTGGATTGCACCCAAAAATGCAGTGATTTAGAACCGAGGTGGATTTGCTCCTAAACTTTCTGTATCGAACCGAACACAAACCGTTGAACAATTCACCGTAAGTCACTTGCATGAGGATGGCTATATTATCCGTGTCATGCTTACTCAACTCCCACTCCGAGGTTCGCGATAGTGCAATTTTTCAAAAGTGAATAGGGATGCTGTTCCGTTATGACCCATGATGCATGATTGGAGAACCCAACGGTTAGCTAAATTCATTCAACCGATCAGGCAAACGTTTCGCAACTATATCCGCCAAAGGACTCGTTCGATTTCGTCGAAAAATCCACGTTTACCCAAAAAATACATGACCTCTTGAGACGTTTGTACCTTATTCACTAATGTTGCTTTATGCGAAACTGTTGGTATTCTATTACGCCCGTTCGCCGAGCTTCGCAATTTGTTTGCAAACATTGCCACTTCACAAGCACTGATGATTTCACCTCAGCTGGTGATGAAACGTTTGCAAACAAATTGCCAAACTCGGCAAACAGGCCCAAAGGAATTCAGTTCACCCTAGCTACGAAAACCAATTTTCAATATTTTGTCAACTGTCATATTGTTTGTTCACATGCCGATGAGACAAACGTTTCATCATATCATCACCGAAAATTACTTCCTCCATATAGTAGAGATGTGCAATTCTTTTTCAACAAAAATTGTTATTGTCTAGTCGTCGTATAACGGGTAGCCCACTAAGGCCAGTCTCAGCGGAAAGCTTCATGAACCCTGGAGAAGAAACTAAACCAAAAGCCACACACTTCTAAGTACGATACGCTGACGACAGACTTTTCATATTAAATAAGATCACACACACACACAAAATCCTTAAACAGCTCGATCAGTTAAAGCACGATATTGAATTCACGGTCGCACAATGAATAGGAGGCAACAGCTGGGCATAACGTAAGTGTACAAGACTACATATAACGCATCAAGGAAATGCAAACGGTTACCGCTCAATGTTACCAAAAACAAAGTGAAACTTTCGTATAGTACAAAACCATGAAAACCTGAAACCTAACCGTGTGATCTCATGAAATACCACCACCACACTAGGGAAACTTGATTATCTATATACCCCCACCCGAATGCACGTTTCCATGGTCTATTGTACACAATACTATTACAAAAAAGGTAACCTTTGTATGAAAGAATACACTTTATTTATTTTATCAAGTATGTACATGACAAACACAAGATTCGGTAGATCATATTTCAGGACCCTCACCACCTGGGACCATCATCGCAATGTTGCTGCCGTTGAGAAGAATATGGGCTAACTTGGTGATTCGTTTTCCTTGAGGAGTGAATTCGAATTCGGTAACATCCGTTAGCACCATATTAACGTAGCCATCGAAACCAAGAAGAGTTCCAACCATTTCCTTGTCGTTTTTCATGATAATGTGTATACGTGAACCGATGCATTTATCCACCAATTCCAACGGAAGAAGTTGCGGAACACCGACAGACATTATTCAATTTAACCGATATGGTATCTGAAATACAGAGAAAACACAAATGACTTACGTGTACTCTAAACAATCAATTTTATTATTATTATTATTATACTATATTTCACACCTGTCTGAGGACGGACTGCGTGCCAGGCAAATCATGGTACAGTAATCTTTATAAAAAAGAAGAAAATGTTCCATGATTGGCTTGTGGGCTGAATACTGCCAGGTTGCCCAGACCAAGGCAGGTGAATTTTCTTGAGGAATCCACAACCGAAGCCTTCGGCGAACCAAAGCCTGACCCGCAAGGCAGCGGGGCGGTGTGTGAAAACCGTAGTCCATTGGGAGCCGGTGTCCAGTTCATCGGATCANCGGATCATACGCCTTTTGGACGGGTCAAACGTCCAAAGTACCCAATACACCTCGATGCCCTATCGAGGTGGTGACCACGGCCACAACCGAAAGGGTTAGAGTGTGGTTCGTACGCCTCCTCATGGTTGGTTTGGAATCAGGGCTTCTGACCAATTCCCCTAGGTGAACTACCAGTGGTCCACCAACCCGGTTATGGCCCCGGATGTCGGCTTTTCGTCCTCTCACTTTGGTGAGAAAACACCGCCACGAGAAGGCAGTGAGTAGGGCTTCCTCAGCAGAGGCTATTCGAGACGCTTGGTCGTATGAGAGCATTTCGCGAGGGTGACCAGTGGCAACCCTAGACACCCACCCCCGACCGTACTGAGGCTTCTGGAGGTACTTTCGGTTTCGCTGGCGTGAAATTTGCCATGCATTTATACCCAGTTTAGGAGCAAGACCAGTAAAACGAGGTTTACAGTCCGTTTTATTGCTTGTTTTCAAAAGGCTGACTATCTGACGTAAGGTACACTATATACCNNNNCCAAGAGTTTTGGAACTATTGGATTAGTAGCTAGTATTCAAACTTTTACATTAAATCAGCCTTTGTTCATTTTGGTCCATATCGCACATTTTTGGTTGAAACTCCCCATTGTTAGCATCTTGCAACTCATTTAATCTGTGCAGATCTTTTTTATTACACAATTTCGTGTGATGAACAACAGACGAGGAAAGCCCCACAGTCACGAGCACCTGCTGTTCTGTAATAAAGACCGGTAACCTAAGCCGCAGGACTTGGAGTGGCGAAACATATAAGGCCCCGATAGGTTAGATGTGCTTGGAAATATGTCACGCATCACTTGCAATCGAAAGTGGTCGTGGGAAAAAGAGGTACCGTGCACAATGATTGTGGAGAGTGGGCACACCGAAAATGTCATCATCTACATCATCAGCATCGTACAGCGATCTACAGAGAAGTGATTTGCGCTAATGGCTGCTAACCTCTCAGTGTAATAGAAATAAGGGATAAAGTACTAAATGGATACGGTTAGGCCTAATTTGACGGCGACAAAAAAGTGAACCTCTATAGTCAACACAGAGTACACAACCTAATTGTGCATACACACCGCTTCCAGCGTTCTGACCTGATAAGAAATGACAACAAGGACGACACTGCTATCGGTTAGTCGCCATATCGTTCAGTGCCTCCAACCAACCGGTTACGGAGTCTTTCGGACCCCAACCTGGAAGGCCAGCGACACTGACTTTACCTAAACAGGTGGATTAGGTTCTCGATGGATGATTTTCCCAAAAAAAATCAAAGTGGAAGATAGAAAATTCATATTGCATGGTTTTAGGGGAATAATGAGTGAACGCACGGGTGCCAGTGTTTGTGACATCCAGCCATATCATTCAGTGTATCCAACCATCGGTGACTATCATCCCGAGGTCCCCAGCCAGGGAGTCAAACGGGGCTCATGTGACCTAGTCTCCTAGTAAGGGTTTTCATACCCTCATCCCAGGTCTTTGTTTGACCACTCTTGACCCTTTTCCGACCATTACCTGCCTCGGCGAATATCGCTCGCCGTGGCAACCTATCTGGTGACAGGCATAACACATACCCCAACTAATCTATGGAGGTCCGTCACTTGCTCCAGTGGACGACCGCGACTGCCTAAAACTCTACGCCTAACCTCAGCATTGCTAGTCCGGTTACTCACCAGACACGTGCAATGCGACGTAGACAGCGGTGTTCGAAAACCGATAATCCACTTCTATCAAGTTCTCGTAGTGGCTAAATCTGCACTGTACAGCAGTACTGGCCGAACTGCTGCAGCATATACTCGACTCCTCACAGACAACCGGATGTCGCGACGGCGCCACAAATGTCTCAAGTTGGCAAATGCCAATGCAGCCTTTTGTATGCGAGCAGACAATTCATCTCTGATGCATCCGCCAGGTGAGATATAGCTGCCCAGATAGCAAATTTTGTCCACTTCCTCTATTACTTCCCCAGTCAGGGTGAGACTGGGTGCTGGACCAGCCCAATCTTGTAGAAGTATTTTACACTTTTAAGGTGCAAAACGCATACCGAACATGGTAACACTGGCACTCAAACTATCTAGAAAAGCTTGTAACTTACCTGGATCTTCACTTAGTAACAATATCATCAGCATACTCTAGATCAGACAGTCTGACACCTGGGAGTAAATTGATAAAGCTATCCTCGCACGAGGATAAGACTTTTTCAAGAATTAAATCTATCACGAAGTTAAATAGAAACGGAGAGAGAGGGCAACCCTGTCGAACACCACTCTCCGTGGTGAACTCGGATGAAAGTGTCGTTAGCCCGGACTCGGCTTCCGCTTTTAGTATAGAGCGATTGTAATATTGAAATAAACTTCTCGGGCACACCCTTTAGAGCGAGGCAGCGCCAGAGTTTAGAGCGGTCGACTATGTCGAAAGTTGCCTTCAGATCGAGGAAGATAGAAATGGTGGGTTTACGAAAGTAGTGTCTGTGTTCTAGAATTCGACGGTGTGAAGATGTGATCGACGGAGTATGATAAAAGCGAGAAGTTTGGAGATGGTGTTGATTAAACTCTGTGGTTTTCACTGGAAAATCTGGCACCTTCCTTGTAGATCGGTAAGATCACCGATTCACACCATTCAATTGGGACCTGTTCTCTCTCTTTCATACTGAGCCCAGGAGTTTTGTTAACTCCAAAACAAGGCTAGACCTCCATCCTTAAAAACCGATGGGGACAACCCGTCGGGGCCGAAAGCCTTATGCCGTTTGAAATAACTTATTTCCCGGGTAACTTCCATTTCGGATGGAGGACTGATGTGAACTGACAGTATTTACACAATTGAAGCGGAGAGAGGGAGGTCTTGTGTCGACGGGGACCAGCTAAACTGTGCCTTAAAATGTTCTGCTCAACGTTCAACACGGCGTCCCCGAGTTTGCATCAGTGTGCCGCCAGACTCCTTAATTATCTCACTTACGCCTGCTTTCCTTGGTCCTGCACTCCTTATTAAACGAAAAAGGTTGCGGCTATTACCGATAGCCGCAGCCTTCTCCATCTCTCTGCACTTCCCTACCCACCACTTCTCGCGGTCATTTCTCAGACTCTTGATGAGCTGGCGTTTAAGGGATTTGTGCGCTTTGTCGTACTTTGAATACGAAGCAAGGCAACCGAGATCGGGGAGATACATCGTTTTTTATTTGATCGTGCGCCAGAATTTTCCGTTGTTTTGATCTACGTTTGGATGGCTTCCTTGATTGCCGTCCAGTGTTCAATGAATCCTCCGGCTGATAGCTGAGCTGAGAGGCGATCTGATAGTTCCGCTTCGAAGACTGATTTGCAACCATCGCTGATACTGTATTGTGGGTATCCGTTTTCGGCGGCTTTTCTGCGGTTGTTTATCAGGCGTAGGAAGAATCACGCTC
>UZAN01047020.1:14411-27553 GCA_900618425.1 Echinostoma caproni
CTGATGTGGAACCTAAGTATTCCACGGTCACTTCGCCTTAGGGGAGCAGAAACCCTGAGCTGTTCCTGCGGCATCTTGAACAGAACTAGGTCCCACATGTTAGGCCCTTGCTCTTCCCGCCATCTAGTGGGTTGATTGACGTGCTGCGCCAGGGGTATCACTGTCATCAAGTCCACTAGTTTTCTACCAAAACCAGAGCGAGGGGCTCACAGGCTTTCCCAGTCCACCTCCGGAGAGTTGAGTCACCCATGATGACCAACCGCATGGTTGCTTACCCTGGTCAGATAGTCGCACAGTTGGCCATCCTCCTCCTCATCTGAGAGTGGTGCTCTGTAGGCACGTAGTACCGCCACAATGCAGTTCGGGGATTGTATGGTGCATGAGCACGTCTGGATCTTCGGCATGGACATGTGATCGCCCTCGGCCTGATCTAGGGTGTCCGAAACAAGGAGCAATGTGCTACCTCCATCCCTGCCATCTTCTCTGTCCGACCTGTACGCGCAGTACCCGGTGAGTTGCAGGCTCTCTGTTGTGATGGCCTCGTGTAACCATGTCTCGGCAATCACAATACAGTCTAATCCTACGGTTACAGCTCTTAATTCTCTCCACTTGTTGCCTAGGCTGCAGGCGTTCGTGTAGAAGGCCGATAGCCCCCGCCCAAGCCCCTCTTCCAGCCTCGGTGTCACTAGTGTCTGGTGTGCACTGGGGCAAACTGCCCGAGAGCCCTCTTCGTTTTTTGTCGCAGGCATACTCTTGGCCCTTAGTCGCTGAGGCGCCGAAGAGGGAATAACGTCTATACTGGCATTCTGAGCCACCGAAACCCACTATTCCTTACCAGTCTCCAACTGAGTAGGCACAACATCGTCCGGCCTGTCCTTACGATTAGCTGTGACCATTGTCATCTGGCCTTCATCGTTACGTCTGTCTTGTGGGAGATAGTGTTGGTGTAGTTGAGCCGGAACTGGGAGTGGATGTGGTACATTGAGCAGCGCTCGCTGGTGACTGATGCTGCAATCTACTGAGCTCTATCCGCGGTGAGTTACCCCGGGAATCACATAATGTCGTGTTAGTTGGTGATGCCTGTCGGCGAAAGCCTGCATACACAGGTGCGTTATCCGGTTCGACGCCTATCTTCCCATTCGTCAAACTCTTTAATCTACCCGCCGCCGCCAGGAATGCATCTTGGAATCTCTGGTTGCCAAATCCTACGAGATCTGGCCTTGGGAAACGCGCTATGCTTACCTGTGCGTTAGATCATTTCCGAAGGCTGAAAATCCCTTTGATTAGTGCGTGGGCCCGGATTCCCACCTGCCTAAGTAGGGAGGAGATACGGTGTCTCAAATCCCTTTCTCTCAGTCTGACACAGCTGCAGAGCGGCTCTTCCATTCCTTTGAAAACAAAATTTCGCTGTCTGCCTATTGCAATGCCAGTTTCGTGGCCCAGATTTTTAATCTCGGAAGCCATGCCTGTCACCTAATTCTTGATCTCGTACAAACTAGCTGTTCAAGCATTAATGTCTGATTGGAGTCGCCGGAGTTCTGACCTTAGATTTGCCTTAAGCGCTTCTAGATTTGCCCTAACTGCCTCTAATTCGAGGATTTTTGTCGGTTGGCATTTCCTTAGCTCTATGACTGTCTCCTCATCAGTTAAGTTGTCATCATCGGTTTGCTGTTGCGCTGAAGTGCGGCATTGTGTAATTAGTTGTGAACAGTCACAACAAACCCATTTAAGCTCCACGTTATCTAGGTACAATCTGTAAGCATGGGGGGTGAACTTACTGCAAGCACGATGAAACCACCGGTCGCAGGTGTCGCAGGAAATACCATTTTTTGCGGCTTTGGAACACTTCCTACACCTCCCGCTGGGACTCGAGGGTGATCCTATAGAGTTATTTCTAGCCATTCTCACCACTTTGTGGGAGTGCGGTGGAACAAGGTTGGATGAAGTAGAGTGAGAAATGACCTAATAAGTAATAACCTCTAGCGAATGGAATAGAAAAGCCCGATGGGTAGCTGGCCAGCAGGACGAAAACAGAACGTGTGGAAACGGCTTACCTTTAATAGATCGTCACAAACTGCTAAATAACTCCTTGGGTTCACCGTTAATCCACCTCAATTCTGTGGGGAGCGTGAATGTACGTGTATCGTCGATACTCCTTTCGAGAAGACTCCCGATTTATCCTGAATTTGAAATAGTTGCCTGCTACGGTTGACTTGAGTACAGCGATTCTCTCAGTGAAGTTCGCTGATGATCAGGATGATCCACCAAAAGCGAGCATTCTAGGTCCATAGATAATATTACAGGCATCAGAGATCGCAGACGGCCAGCGTTAGAAAAAAACGTGCTTAGCCCTCGGGAATAGACCAAGAGAGCGTGCCCGGCTCTTACGCAAATGAAAAGCAGTCACACTATATAAGCGGCTTCATGACGAACGCTTGCAGCATAATAAATAAGAAAGACTGGCTGACTATCTCACCTCTGGAGGTCATTTTTGACTTAATAACAGAGACATGGCACTCGGAAGGCATTGAACTGGTTCGTATAAGTAACGGCTTCGATGCTTACAGGTCAAACAGTCCTAAGGGGATTCAGAGATGTGGAGTAGTTTTTTGATCAGAGACCACATTGAACAGGCACCAATCCTGCACACCTACGAATTCGAAAATGTCCAACTAGTAGCGTGTACGATAGGATCTCCGGCATTTTTAACCTTGTTAGGAGTGTACCGAAGCCTTCGCACAACGCCGTTCGAAAACGTTGAGCTGATTATTAAACTTCTAGACCTGATAGACTCCCCTTCGACTGTGTCATGGGCGACTTTAATGCCCCAGGGATACGCTGAGAAACCGAAATCAACGAGGGCATTGGCTTCGAAAACCAGTTATTAGAACTGTTGCACAAAGGCGGGCTTCATCAGCACATCATGTAGCCAAGCAGATTCAGAGAAGGGAAACTCCCGTCGACTTTAGATCTACTGATCGCCGTAAAAGGCAACCAACCTCCTCGACACTGGCTCTCAAGCTACCTGATGGCTCTCTTGTAACCACCTCTGCTCAGGTAACAGAGATCTTCCGGTCTCATTATGAATCCGCCTTCAATTTTCCTCCTGTCTCTTCCCACCCCAATCCTACCTCCCTTAATCCACCACCTCCATTAGAACATTTCCTGATTCTTCCTGAGGAGATCGAATCACTCCTCAAATCCCTGAATTCTTTTAGTTCGATGGGACCAGACGGCATACACCCTCTAGTGTTAAAAGAAGCTGCCTCGATTCTTGCCTCGTACTATTCCACCCTTTTTCAGAATTGTCTTGATGTTGGAATATTCCCTTCATCTTTGAAAAGAGGCATCATATCTCCCCAATTTAAAAAGGGGATCCACACGCTCCAAGTAGTTATAGACCCATCAGCCTGACTAGCGTGCCCAGCACGGTCTTTGAACGAGTCTTAAAAAAGGCAATTCTAAAATACTAAACAGACAATCAGTTTCTTTCTCAAACCCAACACGGCTTTCTCCCTGGCAGATCCTGCATCTTCAATATGCTATCTGTCATGAACAGACTAACACAAGCCCATGATGACGGCTTGATTCCTCATGCAATTCTCATTGATTTTGCAAAAACTTTCGATCGTATCCCCCACGCTCCCCTACTCCATAAGCTTGAGTCACGTGGCCTCAGTGGCAGACTTCTCGCTCTTCGCGATTTTCTCACGAACTGCACCTTTTCGTTTCGCGTAAGTTCATCGTTCTCATCTGACTCATCCACTTCTACCTGAGTCCCCCAAGGTTCCGTCCTTGGCCCCCTCCGCTTCCTTTTATATATTAATGACCTGCCACACCGGATCGGAGTCAACAAAGCAATGTACGCTGATGATAGGACAATTTGGGACACCAACCCTGTGACCGTTCAGTCAGCAATGGTTGCAGTCAAAGACTGGTCCACTGCCTGGAACCTACCAATAAACGACGGCAAATGCGGTAGTATGTCGTTTGGAACGGTCCCGTACATAGCTTCAAAGCTAACGCTTCCATGACTATGCCGAGTGTAGAACACTACACGGTCCTTGGTTTCTGGCTGAGCAGGTCACTTTAATTCTCTTACAAACAAAAAACGCCAGTAGATCCGCTTCCGTGTTCTTAACTTCAAAAGACGTTCATTTCCCAGAATAGATAGAGATGACTTTCAGTTTCTATAGAGCACGCACGTCCGACCTTTATTGGAATACGGGAGTCAAATTGCTCACTCCCGCCTGGTGTGTGATTGTACGACCCTGGAGCGCGTACAACGGAGGACGACAAAACTTGGGCATGGCTTTTCCTCCATCCCTTACCCTACACGCCTTTCCATCTTGAACCTGTACACCCTTGAAACCCGCCGGATAAGAGATGACATCTGCTTATTGTACAATCACTTCAATGACGGCAGGGTTGATGACTTCTTTGTGCGCACTGGTACGGACAATCTCCTTGGGTATAGCAGGAAACTCTTCAAACTGCTTGCTCGTACACTAGTCCGTTAGTGCCCTTTCACCAACAGGGTCATTTCTCTTTGGAATGGCCTCCCCGAAGAAGTAAGTAATTCCCCTATAAGATTCGCTTTCAAAAGCAATCTAGACCTGTATCTTGGTCTAATCCCTAAACGGTAAAAACCTCCCTGCCTCACAGCGTTATTCATATCATGTTCAGTGTTTTTTCCCGTACTTCCCGATTTCTTGCACCTCATGCAGATATTACACCCGTCTCCCCTCCTCCTATTTCATTTTAGGTGACGTTCTTGTACAGACAGGACGCGGACTCACTCTAACTACCTAACATCCACCCCCAGAAGAAACCTTGGAAACTACTAAGATCCAGGACCATTGGGCCTAGCCTCGCACCCGTGTAATACTTCAAGACTTCAAGACTACTGATTACTCGAAGCCTAGGCGAAGCCCGAAATCTACTCCGCTACAATCCACTAGGGAAAAGTGATCACATCGTGATCTTGTTCGACCTTATGCTGGAGGTTCCCACTCCACAAAGTAGGGTAGCTAGGTTATATAGCAAAATCGACCACATCGCCCTAGACGCGGACCAGGGTATTTCAAATGAATTGAAATACCACTTCCAGGCAATCTTTCCTGTAGGAAGGATTGTAAAATACTTCGTAGACGAGAATATCGCAGCCCGATGCAGCCCCAGCTGGATCATAGAACACGACAAGGTCCTATATGTGACCTCCGGACTCAACCCGACGAAATCCGCCGGACCATGCAACGTGCACACAGCGATTTTAAAACCGCTGGCACCGATAATCACTGAACCCCTAACATCACCGTTCAATCAGTCGATATCAACAGGCATAGTGCTGGTCGACTGGTGCAGGGCAACGATTACCCCCATCAACACACTGCACATTCTGGCCTCATTCGCGACCAAGAATCACTAGTGCGTGTGTAGCGAAGGACCACGAAACTAGTACATGGCTTGCCAGAAATCCCTCATCCTAATCGACTGCAACAGCTAAGTCTATACCCTCTAGGTATACGACGTATCAGAGGGGATCTTTTCATCCTATATGACCTCTTCACGTCAGGCCAAATTGACCGTTTATTCACACGCTCTAGCCTGGAACACTTATTGGGACACCCAAGAAAACTCTTCAGACACTGGCCCAGAACCTCCATCCGCTCCAACTTCTACACGTACAGGATCATCTCAGAATTGAAAAAACTTCCACTAGAGATTGTGAACTCCTCCTCCAAAAGGGTCTTTAAATCCCTGCTAGACTCACACCTAGGACTTAACATCCTCCCGACCTAATTGGTCTCCATCTTTCGAAGGACACCCCCACGTTATCCCGCTTATATCTGTTACTCCTCCTCCCACATCCTCGTTTTCCTCTAGATGTTTTTCTCTTTTTCCGATGCATGTGCCCTTAACCCAATGGCACCATATTGCAGCCAGCTCCCTTTACCGTCAACGTCCCTTTCAGCTCGTGAACCGAACTGCAGAATAGAAGACAAATCCGGAACGGGGAATATTGAGCGCAAGCCTCAAACCCGAATACTACTTCAAGACTTCAAGAGTTCATCCACAAGAAAAAGGATGCAGCTAATATGGAAAACTACCAACCGATTAGCTTGACGGGCATCGTTTCCAAAGTGATGGAGTAGATAATAAGATAAAACCAGCAGAGTACCTAATGGGGGTGCAGTTCTTTTTGAAGGCACAGCACGGATTCCTCAAGGGTCGATCCTATCTGAACAACCTCTTAGTATTTCTAGACGAAAAAACAAGCAGGTTAGACGAGAGCGAAACAGTCGAAGTTCGTGAACTCGACTTCCAAATGGCTTTCGATTCTGTTAACCAAGTGTTCTAAATACATAAATTAAGGGGTACAGAGGCCCTAACCCAGGTATGTAACTGGATAGCCAGTCTACTAGACGATCGCATATACCAGGAGAAAATACGATCCAAGATCTCTAGCGAAGGGAAAGCGATCAATGGTGTCCGTCAAGGGTCAATAATAGGACCACTCCACTCTTTCTTATATTTTTCAACGACCTCAACGAGGAGGTCGCAAATCCATGCCTTATCTTCGCAGGTGACGTCAAAATAATTGGACGTCAACCAATACAAGACGATTTAGACAGGCTTTCCGCGTGTATGGTAGGGTGCGATTTGCCGTTAAACGCAACCAAATGTTATGTTTTCAGTAAAATTACTCCCGAAGCCCCCTGAGGCTAACACTCCAAAATCAAGAAGCACATACTCTGAAACTAGAGAGGGGTCAAAGACATTGGGATTACAGTCTCAGACAAATTTGCACCCAGTGAAAATTGCGCTGAAGCAGCCCACAAGGCCAGGAGTACGCTGTTTGCACTCAGAGCTGCAATAATCAGCAGAGAAGCCGATATATTAATCCCTCTCAATAGGGCACTCATCAGACCCCACCTAGAATACTGCGTCTAAGTTTGGGCTCTCTAGCGAGTAATGGACGTAGACAGATTAGAAAAAGTGCAGCGGTTAGCCACCAGAATGGTTCGAAAAACCAAAGGGCTATCCCACGAGAACCGGCTTCGGTACCTTAACCTCTTCTTTATGTGCGGGAGACATCTAAGGGGAGACCTGATCGAAGTCTTCAGACAAACGAAGAACGCCGCACTAGGTCTCCTACCTCTGAGATCCATAAAGGAACTAAAAGGCCACGAATACCACCTAGAAAAGAATAGAAGCAGGTGAGATGTGAGGAAACATTACTTCACGATCAGGGTGGTAGAGGCCAACACGTGGCTTACTACCGAAGGAACTCTGGGAGCTTGATTGGCCGTGGCCATCTCCTGCCCTGTGCAAACCGACTGACTGACTGACAACTGACCTGACCGGTTAGCTCAATTAGTATTCTATGCAAGTTCATGGAAAAGCTAATCAGGACTCATGTCTGTGCCCACCTTTTAGAGCATGCATTACTTAGCGTGGCCCAGTATGGTTTCATGAAAAGTAGGTCGTGCCTGACTAACCCCTTATACTACCTAGACGAAGTCACTGGGAGGGTAGACGAAGGCACAGCAATAGAGGTGTTACCTGGATTTCAGTAAGGCGTTCGATTCCGTAAGTCATAGACTGCTTCTAAATAAACTAAGTTTTTTCGGAATCACAGGAACAGTATTTAAATGGATGGCAGCATTTTTGACCAATGGGACATTCCGGGTTAGGGTAGGAGAACAAACGTCCCAAGTCCTTCATGTCACTAGGGGCGCGCCATAATGGTCGGTGTTAGGTTCACTTCTATTTCTGTTGTTTATATGTGATCTAGTAGAAATTACCAGCTCATCTTTCTTTACCTTTGCTGATGATGTAAAGTTGGTTGGATCTAGTGGAAGATCAGACTTAGAAGATGATATTGCAAAGGTGGTAAAGTGATCCCACATATGGGATCTGCCGCCAAATGGAACAAAGAGTCGGTTGCTCTCTAGAACTAGGGAAGCATTGAAGGCTCTCGGCGACCGGGGGCAATACGAAGTAGGCACTGTAACCAGTGCCAGGGATCTAGGAGGCATAGTAACTGCAGATTACAGTTGGGGTCCCCAATGTGAAGCTGCAGCTGTGTAGGAAAGCAGAAGTATTTATACGCATCTACAAAGCAATCGTAAGGCCTCACCCAGAATAAGGTGTTCAGGCTCGGTCGCCCTTCTACAAAAAGGACGCAGCCTGTCTGGAGAAGGTTAATCGNTGCGGGGAAAAACATAAAGGAGAGGTTGTACGCGCAGAGATGGACGCAAAATCGTGTGCACACCACCGAAGGAATTTTGGACGCTTGATTGGTCTGTGGACACTATCAGTCCTGTGCACCCTGACCTCTCCTTGACCGCGCGCGGTTTGAAATTTTGAAGTATTGAAGTCTTAAAGTATTTCACGGGTTCGATGCTAAGCCCAATGGTCCCGGATCTTGGATTGCTTCCATTTGTAAAGGTAACTGGGATCCGTTCTACTGCGTGATTATTTGACTTCGCGCTCATTCGGTTTGGATTGAGTTTCCTAAGATTATATTCCGAAATTGGCGTGGCGCGCATTTCGAAAAATGTTGTTGTCGTTCTGGTATCTTGGGGACAATCTAGGACACCAAACTTTGGGGCCCGACGTTTCTGTGGCCGACCGTGTGCTCAAGGTCACTGGAGCATTGCGCGAAATATGAAATATTCATCGCAGGGTAGAAGATCTTCAATGAAAAAACGCAATTTTTAATGAACCGAACTTATGTAGAAAAATGGTTAGAAAATAAATAGAAAATGGATCAGAGAGCACCTAAATTGGTCTATATGTCTATTACCTATACCATGTAATTGTGTACACTTTTGTTCCATATCTTTTAGGATATGAAACCGACAAAATACCACGGATGATTGAGGCAATCGGCATTTGAACGCATTGAACCGAGCTAGGCATCGATCTACTACTACAGTTTTAACGTTTCTCATTTTAGGAAACACTTCCACCTTATAATCTGAGGCGGCCTCGTAAATTAACCCACTCTTGTTCGGAAGAATAGCATAGAAAAAACTACGACCAACACCAGTCTATAAGCATGACATGCCACAAAATATAGCCACAGCAGTTAAGCTGGTTTGTGGCATCTGCAAGAATTACGTCCGTGAATTTCTACCCAAGGGATTTAGTGCTGTTTGGAATGGAATAACCCGAAAGAACTAAATCCTCATAATATTCTATTTTACTTAAACGTTGACCCTTAAGCATAGTGCTAACGCAAAAAGCGTCGGACATTTTGTCACCACGGGACAACCTAATCCGAACAGACCGTAAATCTTGTGCATTCATTTTAAGGCCGTAACTCAAGAGTTACCTTAAAGTTTCCCATCAATTCATACACCTGAAACTTATGTTCAGGTGTAAGTTGCCTATTCCGAACACAAAACGAGGGATTACCTGTCTGAAAACTATGATTATGTGTATTGACCATGATTGTACGAAGAAAATTAGCAATCCACGAGGATGTCTTGAAGTCTTGAAGTATTTCACGGGTTCGAGGCTAAGCCCAATGATCCCGGGTCTTGGTTTGCCGTGTTTCGATTGAATCGGCAGTGCCCGCTGACGAGAATTTGAGAGCACCGCTCGTTCCTGAGGGTAATTGAGATGAGGATACAGGTGAGGGGAAGAAAGAATGTGGAAGGGAAAAGGGGAGGGCAAGGGTGCAGTATCTGCTGGCAGTGCACAAATATGCGCATCTGGATATTGAACACAGTTTTATATTCACGTAAGTAAAATTTACATAATGTACCCCTAGGGATACGAGGAAATTTATGACATTGTTTTAAAAAGTTTTTCTTTTTTATGTTTTCGTTTTATTTTTATTTTCCGCATGTACAAAAATACACAACATCAACAAAAATTATGACTCAATGCAGTTGGGATAAATGCATTTAAAACGATAACGCGGGGGGTGGAGAGATAGTTGGACAGATCGAGAGGGAGCAACTAATGGGATTTGGTGGCAGCGTGTTTAAGGCCAAGGAATATGTCGAGCTTGTGTTTGAACATGCTCTGTGAAGGCGCATCAACAATCTCCTGCGGGAGGCTGTTCCATAATGGGATGACTCTATGGGTGAAGAACCGGGGACGAACTCGTGTGTGGGGCCGAGGCTTAAACAGCTTTTTGCTGTGACCGCGAAGACTATCTCAGCTACACAGGGGGAAAAACTGGTTAGCTGTTTTCGTGGAGAATGAATGGTAAAGAAGAAAAATGTCCGCTCTAATGCGGCGGGTTTCTAAGGGGTAAAGTTTCAGTATGGTGAGACGGATGGGGTATGGAACATGGAAAAGACCAGAGACTAGTTTTGTGGCTGCTCGCTGAACTCGTTCGAGGGAGTTACGAACATCCACAAGCCCAGAGCACGCGATTTGTGCTCCGTATTCTAATAGTGGTATTACATAAGTGCCATATAAGAGTTGAAAGTCTTCTTTATCAAAGCGAGGGAAGGAGCACTTGATAAAGTTGAGTATTCCAAAAGTCTTTTTTCGGGCTTTTTGGTGGTGGCAAGAAAAAGATAGAGAGTTGGATAACCAGAAACCAAGGATCTTATGGTGGTTAACGGTCTGAATTCGGGATGTGTTGCACACATTGAAGGTGTGCGCGCAACCCCTGCCAAAGGACATGCGTGCACATTTTTCATCATTTATTGGAAGACTCCAGTCTGATGACCACGCTTTGGTGACATCCATGGCTACCTGCACTGCTAATGTGTCACTCCCCCAGATGGTGACATCATCAGCATCAGGATGTTTTCCGTTCATATTTTTTTCACAATCAACTCTGACTCTAACTGTGGTACTTCTTTATTTTACTTCCGTTTGTTTTACTGAGCACGGTTTTCCGTTCAGGTGTAAATATGTGTCAGACCCACGCAACGTGTGTGACACGCATTCGCTTTGCTACTGAATTAATTCCTTGCATTGTTTAGCGTCACCTCGACACGTTTCGGTACTATCTAGTACCATGATTCACCAATAAACGTCTACGACAACCACGAGTGATTTGTCTACCGCGGGCAACGAGACTCTAAGAGGTCGCGCGCACTTTGAGACTAGTAAGAAGACCTACCGGCAGGCCGTCAACGCCGGTTAGCTTCATATGCACCATGAACGAATTTGCGAGAAGGAAGACCCCATGACAATACCGGATTTTCACTTGCACTTTGCAATCAAAGTGGCGGTACCTATTAGATAGAACAGATTTATTGAAATGTGTTTATTTTATCCATAATCTGCTCCAAATTTCCTTTTCGGGTGGACGCAACAATACTTGACGAAGAAATATGGTACTCCTTAAGTTAGTTGACCTCCAGTGGATTTTACCCAAGATACATGTGTTTGCGAATTTTATATGTAGAATCGACTGCTTGTCTCCAGCTGATAGTCACGAAAATCTGCTTGGAAAGCCTCATAATTTTTGTACTTCATCTTCATCATTCTCCGGAACGTCAGACTGTCATCCGTTGTTGAATTCATTTTGAACGACAGTGCAGAACGAAGGCAGAACAGGGGAAGCCATTTGCAATGGCTATTCATAGGGTAGCCATATGTAGTGCGCGATAACCGGTTATGCGATTTATATTGGATACAAACAACCAGCTATCATAAAACTAATTAGACTGAAGATTTGTAGCAAAAATAGCAATTCTGTGGCATTCGAAATAAATTTAGTGCTTATTTAGGCTGTTTTCAAAGGTTTCAAGCCATCCATCGACTGGTAGATTTATAAACCTAATGCACATGCTTCCTAGTGCCTTGTCGTTCTACTCCTGTCGTAAATAGCAATTATCTCAGTTGTTAGGGACATTCCGTTGGCTTTTTTCGTGCAACGACGAAATTAACCATTCGTTTTAACGAGGTTCTTCATCGCAAATGAAAATGGTTTGGAAATTTTTTTCCAAACCCGAAATTCCAAACCCCGAAACTGAAATTTTACGTAGACGACTATACTCAGTGGTATTGAATGGGGAAGATAGTAATAAAGTAGCTTATTTCATTGTTTTTATTTTTTAAATCATTCTGTTATCCCGTATTTTACTTCACAAAATACAGTCGTTATTGCGAATCCAGTTGGAGTTTATATTTATATATTTCTAAACATGGAATTATTCACTCTACTACGTTTCCCCCTTCCACTTCGACTATTCTGCTGCAAAATCATAAGAATAAGCAACGGAGAGTTATCGACGCCTTCGCGGTGACATCCTGCTGACCAGGAAGGTTATCCGCGGTAATCTGAGGGAGGAGCTGAAAGAAAAGTTTCCATCACCCAATGATGCACGTACTCCTGGTCACTTTAGGCACTAGGTTATCGATACCCCTAGCTAATATGTATAGACCCCAAACGTACGTTCGTGCAAAAAGAGAACGAGGCGATTCACGAAACGGAGGACGGCTTGAATTGCAACGACCTGCAGAGCAAGAGAGAGATACAGAGGCGTGAGCAAGCGTGAGGAAAGTGAAAGCAAACACGTGCTAACCAAAACCGTGGCCTTGATGTGATGAAACAATGAGATGCACAGGAGGAAAGGTACATTTAGAATGGGATGTGAATGGTCACTACAGGGCTCCCCCTCCTAGAAGGCTAGGGAGAGCCTTCGATAAAGGTGCATCCCTTTCAGCTCGTGAACCGAACTGCAGAATAGAAGACAAATCCGGAACCGGGAATATTGGGCGCAAGCCTCGATAAGCCGTCGATAATGGTGCATGCATAGTTTGCTGTGGTTTGCAAGTCCCAAAAAATGATTGTTTCAAGCATTCTGACCTGATAAGAAACGACAACAAGAACGCCGCTGCTTTCGACTCGCTGCCATATCCTTCAGTGTCTCCAACCAACCAGATGCGGAGTCTTTCGGACCCCAACCTGGAAGGCGAGAGATACCTACTCTACCTAATGGCTCTGTGCATTTCTTTATGCCTCGTCTCCACCTCATCTGTTGACCTCCACGTGGTTTCCTCCAGCCCGAATTACCTACAGCGAATAAAGCGCAGTGCGGCAGACAATGGCTGGGCATACGCAATACATGCCCTAGCCAGTGAAGCCTAGTAGTCTGAATTCGGTATGCTAGCAGGTTTATACCGGACTGACTCCCAAACACACGACGGCTTACCTC